>JAHZMU010001674.1:0-79911 GCA_027743725.1 Rambutsinella grinnellia
CCGAAATGTTTCAATAAAAAGTGAAGTGAGATGAGAATTATTTAGATTGTAAGTAACTTTATTTTATTTACAAACTATTCCAGTTACCGCGCGTTCATTATTCATATACATATGCATTTGCATTCTACGGTTGGATAAATATTCTCAAACTACTTTTTCTGCGCTTCCGCCTTCTTCTCTGGCGCCGGTGGCTTCTCAATTGGAACAATAAAAAAATGAAGATGAAGTTAAATTGATTATAAATCTCACACTCCTCCCATATTACAAATTCCTCTCTCACCTCAAACCTATACGGCCTAGCTGGAACATCCATCCCAGCAATATCCGACAAATTAGTGAATTGACAATTATGATGATCCTTCAAAAAGGTCAACACCGGCACCACCCCCTCAGGCGCAATCAAAATCTCCAACTCATCCCCCGTCGCCAGCTGAACTTTCTGAACATATTTTGGCAAACACTCCGCCACATACTTTCCAAAATCGGTTAAGTTCTTCTTCTCCACAGCATTAATAGGAGGTCTTACCGCAGCTATTAAATCAAATTATCTCATCTCATCAACTTGCCCAATCCTTATTAACCAACTCTAATCACAAATCAATCACTCACGTCTTATCTCCTCCTTCCCTTTATCCCCAGCAGGAGGTGCGGTTGAAAACGCTCTTATAAAATTCTTCTGACCGTTAACTGCAAAAATTAAAATTAATCTCTTCTCAAACTGCTCTTAATCATTTAACAAAAATTAATCAAATTATTACACTCACCCAACAAACTGGAGAAACGTCTCGCTAATGATAGAGCCATTATCGAACTAGTTAATTAATTTTCTTAAATGCACATGACAAATCATCTGTGTTCACACAAAACATGAAAACACTGCTTATTTTACATAGCTCATTAGAATCCTCTTCTTTCACACTTTTCAAAGTGACCGCAGACGAGTCTCATGTCTGAAACATCGAGTTACTTTGTTCATGGCAAAAGCATTTTTTTTGCTGTATAAAAAAGCTGTACTTGAGAAAGTTGATGGCTCCTAATTTATGTGAATTTTGGTAACTGAGGATATATTCATGACTGATTTTTATGAAAAGGAATCAATTTCTCCAGGATTAAAACGCATTCATTTTAGATAATCAATCAATCTCACATTGTCGAACTACGTCTTTGAATAGTTTGAGTGTGCCCACTTCCCAAATTTATTTCAAACATGGATGCTTATCAGCTTCTCGATCATAACGTAAATGAAATGACTTTAGATTGCTCTAATTTCTTTGAAATCATTCTCATAATTTTTATATCTAGTGTTGGCGGTTTGTCTTCCGAAAGTTGGACGCAGAGGACCTTCTGAGCTGTAGTCTTGTTTGCAGACCATTCAGTGAACTCTTGGACGAGGAGAGGTTCCAACGTAGATGGAAATTCGAGCTAATCTTGCCCATACTATTTCCTTATCTCAAGGCATGGGACTGGCGTTGGGATGTAGAGACTTGGGTGAGCCTGCGCAACATCCGCTTGGTTTGTCAATCTTGGCGTGAATCCGTTGACAAATATGCGAGCGAGATATTCGAGCCCACTTTCTTCTCCCATCCTACAAAATACTGCTTACCATTAGCCACTTGCTTTAAATCTTCAGAGAAAATTGGAGAGTTTCATGAGAAGTTTGGGGAATACAATGGGAATCCGTTTCCAGCCAAGACTGTCTTTATCTCGAGATTCTATGAACCAGGCGATATTAATCACCACGCGGAGAATGTCGATCCTATGATAGAATTTCCCCAGTCGCTCGCATACATTGAGAAGGTCACAAACTTCGCTGAACAATTTGGAAGGAATATCTTCAAACTCGAATTGAAAATCAACCTCCAATTTTTTAATACGGATTGTTTCTTCGTGTGCAACTTAATCAAGAGGGTCTCAATGCACTTGCCTCACTTAAAGACTTTCCGCGTAAAAGGCAAAGGTTACGAAGACCGTGGCGAGCGACTTAGAGACATTCACCAACTGGCTACTTGGATCGAGCAAAACGAACTCTCAGACTTACCTCAATTACAAGCATTAGAGATTTGCGGATTGAATGAAAAGGCTGAGGATTACTTGGTGGAGAAATATGCTTCACAAATAACCCATTTCCAGCGGACTTACAACTTCCCCGAAAACATCCTGATGCAATTTCAACCCCAATTATTTGGAAATCTGAGGAAATTATCGCTTAAATTAATAGATCACGATTATGTAGATGCCCTTGAACCTCTTCGATTGCTCCAGTCTCCGCTGAAGATCTTGAAGTTAATTATCTGTCGTGATGATTTTAACAACTTCCCGTTGCATTGGAATGTAGCTAATGCCCTTCGGAATCTGCAGCATCTCCCAATAGAATGTTTGAAGATCAGACTTCACCCACACGTGAATATGGCAGAAGCAGGACTGGACCTCGAAGAATACGTTAATGAGAGTATTATAAGTATTCAAACTTTAAGTGTCCACTTCATTTATGTTGAACCTAACGAAGATGGAGAGATCTCTTTCAATTTTTTGCAAGCTCTTACAAAGTTGGAGAAACTCAAGTTGAAGTTTAAACGTTGGAAGGGAAAAGAGGGAGCAATAACTCATCCGGAAGGTTTACCTGAAGAAGTGGAGCTACATGAGTACTTAGCTGGGGGAGAAGGGACGATGCTTCATCATTCAAATGTTTGGGAGAAAGTTGCTTCGCTAAAGACACTAATTGCGATGCGAGATCTGAAGACCTGGACTAGGCATGAGCCTGAACCTGGAGATATTTACTTGACAAATGGACCTCATGAGAAATCAATATCGGTTTTCTCCAGGGAACAGTATGAGTTGGTCAGAAGGAACGAGGATGCCTTGGACGAAATTAATGAATTCTTCGATCAAAATTTAATGATTTAAAACTGAATCCTTTTTTAGTAGAATGTGATATGAATGGCAAAATTTTAATCTGAAAATTATGACAGAAATCTACAATTTAATTGGGACAGAACTATTTGCATGAATTGTTACGAATAAACTTTTCTATTTCCAGAATCATCACAGATTGTTGATGGTCATTTCACAAAATTTCCGTAACTTATCCTGCATCCATTACCCAAACGTTTTAATCTTTATCAATGCATATCATCATTCCCATGTTTCGGTGAGCAATCATCCATGAGCTCACTGTTTATTTGCAATGAGAATTAGAACATATCTAAACAAGGTGAGAACGTTGATATGATTCACCGATAATCATCTACGGATGCCATTCATCACGCTTACAACTCATTATTTAGAGAAAATCTCAACTTCTCCCGAATTAGTATTGCACAGAACGCTTCCACGAAGCCGGTGATTCAGTAAATAGGAACACCAAAGTCCTTTTTACTGATAAGACACTCATCACCACCAATTCTTATCAGTTCCGATGATAAGCCACGTTGTCATTAAGAGATTGGATGGTTTATGAGCTAAAACGCGAAATCGCAATGGGAAAGGGGAAAATGAGTATGAAATTAAAACGATGACATAATTTCTAAGCGAAAAGTTTTCATATCAGGATACACTTATATATGGATGGATAATGAGGATAAGAGACAATTGGCATTTAGGACAAGATAAGAGTAGTCCTTAAACAAATTGTGTGCCATTTTTTTCCATATAGAAAAGCTATAACGGATTCACAGATTGGGCGTTGTTCTTTAAACATTTTTCCCACCGGAAACGATCATTTTCTTTTTGGATTTGTGGAAATTGCTTTTATCAAAGAGTTTTGTTAGTGGATAGAAAATTTAGTTGAGTTGTGCAATTTTTAGGATTAAATTGGGAAAGATGAGACGACTTGGTTTTTATGCGGCTCTGCCGTTAATTCTCGGTATGAAATAGTAGTAAAATGCGTGGTTAAATGTGGATTGTTAAGTTTAAATTATATAATTGATTTATAGCGTTTCTCCACTCGAGTCATGGACAGTATCCGGGTCCCTTCCAAAGTTTTCAGCCTGACGCGAGAAACACAATCCCCGACATGATCATCGGATGTTACTCAAACCTAACTGCTTACCACAACAGGAAGCCGATGCACATCGACAATTTAATCACAATTATTAGGAAAATCGAAGATAAAACGTTTGGGCAATGGGACATAAGGCGAATTGCAAGGACGCTTGTTCACCGTTTCATGTACGATGGGATGACTTTCAATCCTGCGGGAAAGCCTGATTTTAGGTTTATGCAAAAGCCGGAAGAAAGGTTAGAAAAGGCTAATTTATTTAAAGAAAAGAGTATAATCAATTATGCTAAGAGGAAACTCTTAACTTTTACAGAGCAAAATCAATCATGGTAAAAGAATTAATTCCTATCCCGACTGAGGAGCAGTTCCCCGATTATTTACTTGATAACGACGAGAAGTGCTCCCTCCATTGGATGCTTTCCCATTCGATTAATGCGACGATGAGTGACGAAGAAATCAATCCCGTAATTCCCCCGTGGGGTAATGGTGGTGGAAATAATGGAGGGTACCCCGGAACGGGATACAACGGAAATAATCCCGGCTACAATAATAACAACGGATACAACAACAACAATAATAATAACAATAATAACGGTTATAATAACAACAATAACGGCTACAATAACAATAATAACGGCTACAATAACCAGAATAACGGTTACAACAACAACCAAAACCAAATGGGCAACAGCTACAACAGAGGACGCCGAGACTTAAGCGACAAAGAAGAACCTGACAGTAAATCTGGCGAAACCGACTATGAATCAAATGAGCCCGATGACTACGACGTTGCTGAGGCTGCCGCTGCTGGAGTAAAATCATTAAATTCTTCAAGCCCAAAACCTGATTCAAGCGAGGTTGATGTAGAATTCGTCCCAAATTCGAATACAACCGGCTCCTCCAAAATTGCTAGGCAAGTTTCCACACAAGACTCGCGAAGGAGAACACGCCGGCCTTTGGAGTCCGGTGTTGTTTATACAAAATGGGGTAGCATTTCAGTCGGCCGTTTAATGTCTGGGATCGCAGCAGGTATTTCCGAACCAACTCAGATGACAACCGGCGGAGTTACTTATAACACGCCTAATTATCCTGGAGGGAATAATCCTTGGAGTGGAGGAAGTGGAATTGGTAATCCACAACCTTGGGGCCAAGGGAATGGGCAAGGGCCATACAAAAGTACGAATAATAATGGTCAAAACCCGCCAAGTCAAAACCAACCAGGACAATATCCCAATTCGAATCAATATCCGAATAATAATCAGTATCCAAACAATAACGGTCAACAATATCCTCAACAACCTCCATCCTCCGGCCAGAGATGGGACGGTCGTCGTCAAAAGCGTCAAATAAATCAGAACATCATGCCATTAGAGAGCTTATACGCTGCCACGCTAGCAGGAGATGCTGGCCAATCGGCCATTTTAAACGGGAAGAATCAAATCAGCCATAATCAACTTTTAAGCGGCTCATTTAATGATACAATCTGCCCTACAAAATACATTTTACACGAACACCCCGATCCAAATAAAAATGTTTACAAGGACACCGATTCATGGAACTATATGACCGAAGCTGAAATAAGAGGGGGATTGGATGGTGAGTGAATAATGACATCAATTTTATTCTTATCAGTTAAATCCAATGATAAGAGGTAAACATGGCTTATTTTTTTGAAGGATTCGTTCTCGGAGCAAATATTAGGCGGTGGGATCCATCCTTTTCGAGTACTAGATTGAGTGACATTCTCTCCCAATATTATAGCGATGATGGGATACCAAATGAGCCAAATTTTAGGTAAATTGATGAAATGTTTATGCAAAATAGCAAGTCTTACAATTTCCGGTTTGATTACAGAGCTTGTGAAAGGAGTTCCCTAATGAATACGTATGTTGAAGGTCCTAAACTCCAACAACAGGTCAAGTCCTTCGCATACATTTATAATAATAGGACGAACGTCATCTCGGACCAAAATATTGCTCAGAATCCTCAAGCCTATGATAACATCGTGGAAGAAGCTTATTCGATAATGAGCAGGGCAGCAAGTAAATAGCTCATAATAAAGTTTAGAAAAGCTTTTACTAATTTTTTCTTATAAAATAGGCAGCTTCAGTAATGTCGGACCTTGCCAAAGGAGTGGGAGTGGTGGAGACTATAATGATGATATGAAAAAGATCATTCCAAGACTAACCATTTATGGCGTTCTTGATCATTCGGCGACAGTCTGGGAGATTTTGGATCAGCAAAGATTTTTGGGGTAAGTTGAGTTAATAAGATGGGAATGCATTTTATGACTTCCGGTGGCTTTCTAAGAATTTTTTGTGGTGATTAAGCCCAAAATTACAAGCATGACATCATCCTCATCATCATTCTATTTTTTTACAGACAACTCGCATACGAAATCAACGTGAGCCCAACCGGATCGAGACTGGGCGTGGTTGACGGCAACTCAGGAAATGTAATTTTTAGCCCGAATTGGACAGATTCTAGTTCAAATGTGGCTTGCAGAGCAATGTCGCTTATTCCACGTAAGAAAAAATTGAAAGTAATTAGGAGCAAAGTGAGATTAATTTAATTAATTAAAAATAGAAACGAAGACTCAGGACTACATAAGAGTATTGACGAGTATGAAGAGTGAATTGCAGAGAGTGAGAGATGAAGAAGTTCGGAATAATCACACTTCGGCCAACGGGGTCATCATATTGTTCATGGTTCAAGGGAGGAAAATTGAGGAACAGCAAAGAGAAGAGATAATCAGGTTGACGGAGGAAATGCAAGAGGAATTGAAATATGGTGAGTTAAATGCAGTCAGAAACGGGCGATGAATCTGTACTGTAAATTAATCGTTATTCAATCACGAAATATATCACCCGACTTTTAATTCAGATTTCAGAGTAATCGCCACATCCCAAAAGTATACTGAAGCTGACTTTGAAGGAATGAACTTCGTACCTATCCCCCGAAATCAAGGGAACTTTTCAGACAGCGCTTATGAATTTGCACAGAATTTGTTTAAAAGTAATTTTTATAGTTTAAGATAATCTATTTAAATTAAACAAACTAAATTTCCTTTTTCTTTTAGACACTTCCGCCTCGTTCCGTTACCCTGCTTGTGATATCGACCAGTTTCCAGACCAAGCGGATGTGGAGCATTTGACCCCTCATCATTTTTATGTTTATCCGAATAGTATTGAATATGTTACGATCTCTCCAGACTATTTCTTCAGAGGACGAGCCATAATTCTTCGGGTAATAAAGCTAATAATAAGTCGCTTCAAGGTTCAATTACTAACTAAAATATTTAAATAGTTCACTAGTGACAATGGAAGGGCTCGAATCTGCTATTCGAGGAAGGACCCCCGACCAAATGCTAGCAAGGTTGATTATAATAATAGAGATATCGATGTGAGATGCAATGAAACAACTGGAAACTACGTTTCTGTCGGAAGGGCTGAAGCAGACGTGGAGTTCAGAGGTGAAAACTTGAATAAGCCATGTGGGAAGAATGGGAAGAGGGCTGGATGTGACCCCATCTACATTTCAATGACTCCAATCGAGTATAGATCGCCAGGTCAAACTGGTTTGGACTGTTCAAGTAAGTTAAAATGTTTTAAAGAGACCTCCACCTTCCCTACAACCTTGGAAAGCTAACAATTTATACTTTTTTTATACAGGGGAACCCTGCCAATCAGCTAATCAAGTCAAAATTACTTTCACGCATTGGGATTTCAGGTGTAATTCAGGAGTAAGGAACATCTTATCCTTTACCATTTCAATTTTCACCGTGACATTAGCACTTTTCAACTGGAAGCTGACGTAAATCTTCTAGTGCTTATCCCAAGTTCAAACCATTATTTAAGCATTTTTATTTGTAGATTTTTTCTAGCTATGCAAAAAATATTACAAGTTATTTTGTGATTTATAAATTCAAGTTTTATTTAAGAAGAAAGGTTTATTAAAAAAGAAGAAAAGTTTATAATAAAAATATGAAAAAACTTAAAAACTTTATCGCTTTTTAAAGAAACGTACGCATCGACTAGATTCTATACTCTTTACGCAAACGAGAACAATCACTTTTTCTGGATAACCAGAATAAAAAGTACTTTAAGGCAGTATCACTTGAATGGAAAACTAAGGACGAACGTCATCATCCATAGGGAAGTGGGTAAATATCGTTGGGACTGGGGTCGCCGTCAGCTAATGCTTTTCTTTTATTGCCGCATTGCTAAAAGTAAAAAGGAAAGGTTAATTAAAATGCTTTCGGTTAGGATTAGGTAACCTCTTCTTCTTTTACCTCTTGCTTCTGCTGCCAAAGCTGCATAGCCTTCTTGTACTTTTGGAACTCGTGGCACCATTCCGCATAAACCTTTTGGAATTCGGGGGCTTGCGTTGGCGCTGAACACTTTTGTATATTAACGGTCACATTATATGAGCAAAGTTGTAAAGACACATCTCCATCTTCATAACGAAGCTGCCATCTCCCCGCATCAGTCTCTGTAGTTGATAATATCACTAGACCTCGGTCTGCGGCTAAGACGAATTTCTCGGAGCTGTAGAGAAATATATTATTAGATTGGAAATGGTTAAAACTGTCATTTTTAGAGTAAAATACTTACCTAAATTTGACTACACGTGGCTCCGCACTATCTAGTTGGGTTGAGGAAGGGTAATGATACCAAACGTAGGGCTGGGTCACGATAGAATTTGAAGAGATATGCCCTGGCACTGTAACGGCACACTGGAGATAAACGCTTTGACCCCAATTAGCCTGGATTTGTTTTGTGGGGGAGCATCTGCGACAGTTGCAGATGGTGTCGTTGCCCCCGACATTTTGGAGGAGGCTGTTTAAAATATTTTATTAAATATTTGTTTGATAAAATTCACTCCAAATAAAATACTTCTTCTTAAATTATCCTTACCCAGCCGAATAGGATTTGCAAAGCCCATTCTCCGTATCCCAACCGCAATATGGGTCACGCACACACCTTACGCAGTTGTCATATCGAGCTCCACACGAATCAGTTGGGATTTGCCTGACTCGATAGTCACTCCCGACGTATAACGAACTAAACTGTAATTGAAAAAGAGATTCTTTAACCACTCATAATTTGATAAGCATTTATTTGAATCAATCCATACCTCAGTTGAGATCTCCATTATGCGAATCGGTTCCGGATACGTCCCTTCCAAAACGTCTATCAATTCGGATCTCATCTTCCCATCGAAATCCCTCCACTGAACAATCTTATAGATTTTTCCTTCATCTGCAAAATAAAATGTGTTTATAGAAAACGGACCTGTCAAAAGAAATGGAGTCTTTTTCAAGAATTAGACTTACTGCTTGCCGCAAAGATAACCGTGTAAACCCTCGACTTCCCCGGATTCCTCGGATTTGAAATGGAAATCTCTTCAACAACAACCTTTGTAAAAGTGAGATCTTGCATGTAGAACAGCGGCTTGCCAAATTCTTGCGGAACTGCTTCATCCATAATGGGATGGGATCTTATAAAATTTAAAACGTTATCGGGTAACGCTAGAGTATCATTCACACACTCTCCTGGCCTAGGACTAGGCACTTTTGAGGAAAGGACAGGAAGCCAAGAAGAACTAGACGTAGCTTGTTCCTTAAACCTTCCTTTGAAGACGTTCTCAATCGATTCCAGCGTAAAGGCACAGACAGCCGAGCCCTTAAAACCGGAACCGATTGTCGTAAAAACAGCGTAAATTTTAGAGTCGTCACCGGGCACTTTGTAAACTGATTCTGGATTGGGGAAAGAAACGCCAATTACTTAGTTTTGCTACTTAATGCCAGATAAAAATGACAACAGATCTGTTAATGGTAGATCACTTACGAATTTCATTAAAATAAAAAGGATAATCCCCCGGAATGGAACAGTTCAACCTCGCTTTTAGATAAGTGACCCAATTATTCACCAGGATATTCTTTCCACCCCTATCCTTTTTACAGACGCGTGCAACCCTCGAATAAATATTCTTTCCGCAGTTCATATACTCAACTGCCGGTTCGCGGAAGAAGAAATAGACGTAATCGCCAATGTCAAATGAGCCGACGAAGTTTGGTTCTGAAAAGTAATATTTAAAATGAGGGGAGAGTCTCTTAAGGAATTTTTATGCCATTTTTAAACTCTATTTGCGACTTACTATCCAACCAAATCGAGTCATATTTTAGGGTCCTCTTAAACTGATGCTTTTTCTCCCGACTCGTCATATTATAAAGGTCTGTGCGAAAGATTACTGTATCTGCCTTCGTAAATTCTGCAGTAGTTCCACTATAAAGCCCTGGAAGATTGTCTGGATTCCCGTGTTCCACCCAGACTGCCGTAGAATTATCATTTGGATCATAGGGGCATCGAGCAACACCTTCGCCAATACCAGGTACGTAAGTTTGACGAGGGAGTTGGGTTAAGTTCCACTGTTGGGGTGGAAAAAATGATAAAATTAACCGGAAAACTGGAAGAAAGTTACTAATTCACTTACGTTGATAACAAAGTCTTTGGGATTGTGGGCATTTGTCCCACAAACATACAGTCTGCTCCCATCCCCTATTCCCTGTATTACCCTTATATGATTACGACAGTCAAAATCTTCAGACTTTCCTTTCGAAACGCAACTAGTAGGACCCGTCGGGTTCATCACCATCGCGTCTCTCTATTAATCAAATTGGACATGAATTTATGCATTTCCCTTGCCAAAAAGAATATTCAGACATACCTTGCAGTCCATTCGACTAATATCGCTCAGGTTGACCTTAAATACTCGG
This sequence comes from Rambutsinella grinnellia, assembly GCA_027743725.1. Lineage (NCBI taxonomy): Eukaryota > Metazoa > Arthropoda > Collembola > Entomobryomorpha > Entomobryidae > Rambutsinella > Rambutsinella grinnellia. The sequence continues at coordinate 10,776 of JAHZMU010001674.1, forward strand.
TCCCTACAAATTAAAATTTACCAAATCAGAATTTGACATTTAATCAAGATCAAACCTAATCAATCAGATATCAACACTCAATCAATAAGTAAGTTTAGCGACACGAATGTCAAAATTTACTGGAATCTGATATAAATTTTGGGTTAGATTGCGTCTGAAGGGAAGCGAAGCATAGCTTGGATTACTTAATTTTTGCAGTGTAAAAATTGTAGATAAAAGCTGTTTTAATTGATCTTAATTGACTCATTACAAAATCAAAAAATGAAATTAAAACCGGAAACTTACATAGCACCGATATACAGGACTTCTCTCGACGCATCTTGATGAAACGTCCTATAATACCTTTTCCCACACGAGAACTCTCGAACTGTTTCTGCAAAACAGTTTTAATTGTTTAATTATTCTCGAAACCTTTCACATAATTAACTACATGCACAAAATTCTCCTAGATAAACCCCATCCACATAAAATAATTACTTAATTATCAAAACTGTTAACCCGACTTACCAACTGAACGAATTGAATAGCCGGGCGCAGCTAATGCGAAACTTAAATTTAAAACTGTACAAAAAACTAAGTAATTCCAGAGGCTGCATCTTCTCCTCCAGCTCTTGTATGAAATAGTCTCCTCCCCTGAGAAAGGGGAGGTTAATGTTCTCCAAAACATTTTTACTGGAACAGTCATTTTCACCAAATCATTGTTTTCTCCCAAGCTCCTTAAATCCATTCAATCGCTTTCAAAATTGCATCACATATCAGCTTTAGCTGAGTTCACAGGTCAAGCTTTTTCCTTTGTCTCCTTTTACTCCAAACTCTTCCGCGTACCACTCAACAAAGTTTGCACTTAACAATTCGCATTCGCATCCCTTTTTTCTCACAAATTTGCACTTTTTCAGCTTCTCCCCATCTCATTTGCAACAGGTCATGATGGAGTTGCTGACGTAGATATTTCAACGCTTCCTAAATTCCATCTGCATCAGACCATCCAACCATGTTGGAGTCTTCCCATTACATTTGGCATCATTTCTTCACTGACTCAACAAAAATTACTCGCTTTTAACACTCTGTCATGTCAGTTAAATTTCATCAAGACTTCCTTTCTTTCTCTCCTCTAAAATTAGACATAAATCAACAGTCTGTATAATGGAATGAGTCAAAGACCCAAAAAATCCCTCTCCATACATCACCCAAAGTTATGCTGGGTTGTTAAAATATTTTTCTAAATAAAAAGGAGTCTCTTGCAGTAGCTTCCCAAGAGAGATTAGTGAGTCATTTCTTTACATTCCCACATGGAATACTTTTTTTACGGTTTGCAAACTCAAACTATGTAGATTGGAAACAGACGCAGGTAAAGAAAATTTAGATACTTATTCTTTATCACTTTTAAATCTAAACATTTATCTGAAAGTGTCAAAACTGAGCTTAAGAAGAAATCCTTGCACAGAAGCTCACACTGTCCAGTTTCTCAACAATCTTATCAACTCTCAGCTTTCCACTTTCGTGCAAGATTTTTCCTTAAAAAAATCAAATTTTTTCTCACGTCCAACTACCTACTTATCTCCCTTTTCGCAGAGATTAATCTCATGAATCAATCCAGTGTCCACTTTCCTTAATCTCTTAAATCACTCTGTCCCCAAAACAAATTGGACTAATTAGCAATTAAACGTAAATAAATAAATCTGTCATCACAAAAATCACTCGTCTCTTTCTACCCCGTTTAATGTACTCCGTCCAACGACCAGTTTACAACTGACTTGAAAAATCTCAAGAGCTCTCCTATTCTCTCTGAACAAAAAGGGGTGCAAGCAACTCTCCGCTCACAAATACCAGCAATCTCGTTTCTTCTCCACTCCTCTCTCCTTCAAGAAAAATGTTGAAGAGCTCATACTGCGATAATAATGGAGATGTTCATGTTCACCTCACCACCATCCCATCACTCTTCTCCAAAAGGATATCCAGACTCAAAAGAATTCTCTCTATCTTACCTGTTGTACTTTTCATACCTCAGGATATTTTCAGCTCTGCATTCATCATTTTTTTAGAACAAATCCTTCTCCAGGTTATCCATGAACTTTAGAAAAAGAAGTAGCAGGAGACTGTATATAAAATACTTTTCTTCTTAGAATCCCCACCATATTATTACGAGGTTAAAAAGTAAATGAAACGCTTTATTATTCCACCTCTTGGGCCCATGTGTGAACCTTCAAATCACACATAATGACTTTATTCAGACTATGATTGTTCGACAATAGACAATGAACTTGATATTGAGTTGGTGCTTCCTCTTCATATTTTTTTAAAACATATGTCAGGTCAAAATGCTTTTATACCCCGCTTGTAATTCGAAATTAAATTACTCCTCTCACATTAAACTATGACATGAGTAGCGTTACACATTTTAAACATTAATGTTCAACCTCCGATTTTTTTACAAGAGAAACAACTTTACTTTTACTGCGCAATTATCATTTTCAGACATTCTCTCCCGACATGATCATGATATGACTTTGAAAAAAATTAGTAAATAGCTCATATCAAAGCATATTTGAATGAAATGTTACACTTGTAGATTGTAACTTTAGATCAAATCTGAATATTATGTTCCTCTGCTACAATTTTTCTGCTGTGCATAAAAAATAATCTGAAATATTTTTCCACATCCTCTCCTCTTCTTTCTAATCTCATAAATTCCTCTAGTCAATACAGCTCCAATTAAGCTCTGCTTTACATAACTGATGAGAGAGTGAATCAGTAGCAAAACGTTAACCTTTTGGTGTTGATGAAGACATCAAAAAAATTATTTGTAATAACAATAAAGAAAGAACAGAAGCTTCTCTTGGCTCAGCTCCTTTTTCTCTCCTTCTCCTTTTATTCGCAAACCTTTCCTCAATAATTTTCCACGCATTCTGCATACATTTTATACTCTCCTATCTTATAAATTCCCATCAGCCCAAACAGGTAATAGCAGAGTTAGTACCAGCACCTATAAAAAAATTATATGTTTATAATAATCCATAATAAAGATATAAAATATATTTCTCTTCTAAGCCCACGACCCCAAAGCTGTTGAAGAACTCATTCAAAGCCGGCAATTATTATGATATATCTCATCAGAATAGGAAAGAAAAAATATGAACAAGTTTATTAAAACTTTATACGATGATATGCCCCATCCCTTTTCACTTGTCCACCTCCACCACAAACCCATTTTATTACCGCCAGTTCATCAATCACCATCCTGTAATAATCAGGAGGAGATCATCACATCACGTTTGGCCTGCCAATGTGGAATTTATATTTTGAATAAAAATTTTAAATCTTCACGATCGTGATACAAGCGGTGCGTAATAGAAGCCGAATCAGTTGATCAACATTGTTTTCTAGAATTATCTCGGGTAAATAGCCATGATCATGCCTGCCTTTTGGCCAGACCTGCTTTTCCTCTACATTCTTTAAGAGGTGATGGAAATGTTTGTGTAAACGCAACTTTTTTCATATAGCCCAAGTGCCATTTTTACACTGCTCTCTGACAGCAATTCGGAATTGACTCGTCAAACAACTGATATTAAACCTCTGATCATTCCATGCAATTTTGCAATTTTTTCCGTGTCTTCTTCACTCCCAGCTAAATATTTGATGATGTAGTGGGGCCTTCTCTATAGAAAGATATATAGCATTAGTCTTAATTCGATATAAGCTATTTTTTTTACAAGATTTACATATCAGATATGGGATAGGTATAACAAGCTTTTATTGGTATAGCTTAAGCCAACTTTTCATCAGGGAGGAACTGACATAACTTGTTTCAGAGACGGTTTGAGGAAGAAGAGAAAAAAACCAAAGTTTGTTTCACGAAGCATATATTATTGGACAGATTAGTTATTGCTGTAGATTAAGTCATAATATTTTTCTCTGTCCGTGTGCGTGTGTCTATTTGCCTGTTCCTTCGGGAAGAATGATTGAGGAGAGCTGCGGGGAAGTTTTCTCTCTCTCAAGACCGAAACTTTTTTATTCGTTTCACATGCAGAGCATGTAAAGAAAATGTAAATGAAACTGAATAGTTTACCCCTAAATAGTTATCAATTTTGTAACTTGGTCAAACATAAGTTATTACAGATCAGATCTCTTTTTCATATCAAGAGTATCAAGAGCGAATTCATATTTTTTATATTTTTTATATTAAAATAATAGTCTGAATATTAAAAAGTTTTTCATGCCCGGATCCTCTACAATTTTATAGGAAACAACTTTATGACCAAATTAAATCTCATCTTCCCATCTTGTTTTCACAAACAGCTTTACATCTTTATTGCCCCTTATTATATTACTTTGAGATCAACTAATTTACCTTTAGAGTTTATCAATAAGATAAGCTCTGTTACAAAGTTGCGGCTTGTAAGAAAGAAGAAGAAATATTATTCCCTTTTTGTTCCCCTTTTTTTAAAAACTGGACAAAAAGGATGATCATTTTTCCATTGTTGTTAAAGTTGAATTTGAAATGGAGTTGTTCACAGCTAAGCTCCAGTGGAGGATGACCAACTGGCGGGGCTTTTTTAAGTGCTCACCATCATAATGCTCAAAATGATATTTTAGCTCAAAAATTATGTGGGTACAGGTCATGGGCCCTTTAAGAATAGGTTTGGCCTTGATATACAAGATATTCTTGAAAAACCACGAGAATGATTAAGATAGAAAGGAAATATCCACCCCCTGCGCACGGATCGCGCCAAGCTGTAACCTAATCAAGTTGTAAAAGTGTTCCACACATTATGTCGGATGCTGTTGGGTCATCATTGAAGATAATTTTATTTTTTCTTCTCTCTCCTCTCCATTCACATTCTATTAAAAGAAGCCAGATATTTCATCTCAGAATGAAAATTTTCAGAGGTGAAAAATGAGAAAATTTTCTTTGGTGAGGTAAACAAAGAGCATTCGAGAAAGCCATTCCATTCTTATTAAAGTGGAACTGGGAGATATGCAACTGCACATTCATCGAGATGGAACAGTGTAATTTTTCTCTAAAAATGCGTTCTAAAATCCTCACCCGATGATTATATAGTTAAGCGATTGTCAGTCAAAAATAATTCGGAACATCCGTTCAAATGTCTCTCTATTTGTCTCTGATTGGATACGATAGAATTCATTTCCTTTTGTGAAATTGCTGAAGCTTTTTTCTGGAAGCGTTTTGATATCAGAAAGTGACCTGACGTCTCCTAATCGTTTCTCAATAGCTTTCAATAGCTAAATTTGTGATACACATCTCATCTTACAAGGTAACAAAGGACTCAAAGAGCTCTGCCATTCCACAGAAACTATTTATTTATGCACACGTCATCCCTGATCCCTTATTTACACCAGATTAACAAGGGAAACCGAATCTTTTTTGGGGAGAAAAATCTGTTTTTAAGAAATTAATGAATGCTACGATCTTTCAACAAAGAATAGTTTACAAGCTGTTTCCATTCAATCAGAATTAATACAGGAAACCCAAGTTAAATGGGCGGAGTTCTCAGCAATTTTCGCCACCAACTTAACCAGAAGCTGTCGATCTGTATTTTACAAGATTGGATTATATGATAGTGAATATAATGAAGTATTTTACAATATCTCGAATGTAATGAAGGAAGAGAATGTGTCCATCTGTTATCCAAACTATTTCTCCCAAAAGGGATCAAACCACCTTTTTCTTAAATGTGTTCAGTCAGCCATACTGAAATGAATAGTAGCTTAGGCATATCCAGCTATTGAAGAGTGAGAAAACGATCTCTTGAAGCTACTGCACCGCTGCATCCTCGCCGGTTGTTGTTTGACTTGTTGTTTTCCGTTTATAAAACAGAGATGCTGACTACTCTAGAGCCCCTGAGGTTTTGCCCCGTCTATTATCGAGAGGTTGGAGACAGCGCTCATCATATACAAATAATTGAGAGAGGTTGTTGTGGTCGATGCAGTTTCACTCTTGCTGGTTAAAACTGAGCGATTGCATCGTTGATCGTATACCTTCTGCTGATCATGATGAAGACATCTTATTATGAAAGGATAATTTTCTCAGAGTGCAGAAGCTGTTCCGCCTCGCACTCCGGGTGTCTTAATTACAGGGTAATAAATAGCTAGTCTCTGTCTTTCATCCCATAGTTGTGATCGGGATTGGGAAGAGATTAAATGATGCTTTTTGAATACTTAAAAAATTCTTGAAAACAAAAGGTGTTCAGAAGGAATTCAAAAAACCTGTCGAGGGATATCGTAGGGAGCAGAAAAATGGAAATTTTTCATGATATTGATATCAAAGTCTTTGCACTTTAGACTTTTTCGCATTCTATTTTTCAAAGTAATTAATAAGCACAGAGTTAGAAAGCCTCCGGCTAGTTATAAAGTTATTTTTTAAAAGTTGTACAGTAGCAAGTTATTAAACACCTTTTGGTAAACTACCAAGAGTTGGTGTCGGGAGAAAAGAAATGACTTGTTTCAAGGTGGTAATCATCCCGAGTAATAATGCTAACGAGGAACTGCTAAAGCAGAGAGAATTTCTTAACTAAAAGCTTCCTTTCTTCAAAGGCTTCCGTCTAAAAAATATTAAATGGGAAAATATTAACGAGAATCTAGTTTGCAAGTGGTCAGCTGAAGCTGATAGTTTTCAAGCTATTATTTAGATTGGATTTTTTGAAACGTAATTAGAAAAGAAAAAAACCCTTAAGGGTTCGTTACGAGATGTCAGATCCACAGATTTGTAAAAAGGGGCCTTTGATAACTTTAATGAAATTATTTGATTAATTTTGAATTGGCTTTTTAAATAAAAATTTGGCTCGACTAATTTGATGTTTAGTGCACGATTTTTCTTTTCATACTTGAGCTAATAAATAATGAATGAGTTTATGAAAGATTGGAAGAGAATCTCTTTTCATTTATCCAATTTATTATTCAAAGGCTGATTAACCCTTTAAAGGCCCTTCATCATTATCACACTGCTTTTGAGTGATGTTAATAGGAAAAGAGGGAAGAAGTTTTTGATATGACATGAAGTGGTTGTTATTCTGGGTTTGAATGTTTTTTCTTCCACGGTTCATTTGATTTTATAACTCAATTTGCTTTCATGCCACACAAAAGGAGTTAAATATTTTTTACTGATCTGTCCAAACCGATTTTGACAGAGAAAAGTAGTGACAGGATGGGAAATGCTGAATTGAGTTGTTTCTCTTGACGGATGACGGCAACAATCAACTCATTTCCACCAATTCCATTGTCAAGGGAAGAGCTGCATTGGAAGAAGAAAAACCAAGCTATGCAACTAATGAAATGAACTAGTTAAATGAGCTGAAAATCGCTTCGAAAGGAGAAGTTGGCAAGATTTTCAAAGTGAAATGGCTTGTTTCCCTTGTTTGTTGTTGTTTGGCTTTGTTATCGGAGAGTTTGGATGGTGATGGGAAGACAAGAGTTTTTTTCTCCGAGTGCACTAGAGTTCTAGCCAAAAAGCTGTGGGATGCTTGGAGATGAGTTTTTTCTTCTAAGTATTTTGTAAGTGAATAAGATGATGTTGAAAAAGGATGTAGAACAGAACACAACTTTGTAGTGTCTTGGTTGATGGCATTCTATGCAAAATAGAAATGTAATTCTAAATATCTGGCAGTGACTGTCCGTTTAAGAGTCATGCTGGGTTCTAGATGACTTCATCAGTGTTGCATTACACGATATTTCTAAACATTTTTATATACAAAAAAAATAGTGCATTTGAATATTTATGGGGGTAAAAATGCGAGATTAAGAAAATTTGCAAAATAGAAAATATAAAAAGTTTCTTCTTTTCGTAATTATTACAAAAATAAAACAAATCTGTATTTAAAAAAATTCTACATCTACTGAAATGTATTAATTAACGACACCAAAGTCAGGAAAGTGCTTTTAATCACGAATTTTTAATTTTCTTAATTAGCATTTTAATCATTTTAGAGTAAACCCATCAATTTCTAATCTTGTCCAGTCCTGTCCAGCAATTAAAAGGCAAATGATCCAACATCATCACCCTTCCATGTCTCTAGATGATAAATTGTTTTTTATTTCCAGAGATAATCTCGCTCACCCCATCACATTATCATCTAAATCCATTCCTACAGGGCGCCACTTTTCCATACGTCGCCCACTAAACAATAAAATCTAAACCTTCATGACTCTTCTTGTAAGATTCTAATTTAAATAATTTAATTCTCTCTCCAGCTCTGAGCCGTTAGATGTTCTTAAGCTCTTATCATCTCACATAAAAATGGATTAGTTTACATGTGTGGCATTTTATTACTGTCATTTTTGCAGTTTCTTGAATGATATACGAGCTCAACGCTTCGACATGTGTACATTCATTGTAATACAATTTTATGGCCTGTAAAAGCTCTTCTTCGAGTTTCATATCACCTTCTTTTTCTTGCAAGTCATGAATAAAAGGGTTAAGTCATCTTGATCAAATGAATGGGTTTCCTTTACAAATAAGTTGTATATCATTGTGAACAAGCGTGTGTGTGACCAAATCATTTCATTTCATATCGGCATATCATACCGGACCAGGTCTTTATGATTAGCTATTGTTATTCATGGAAATCTTGAGAGATGGGATCACCCAAAATTTCACAAAGGACTTGTTGTACTTCTAGAAAGATTTTGCATCTTGCTCACCATAATAGTTCACAGCTTTTCTCTCTCTCTTTCGGATTACTCACCCAATATTACACGAACAATGTCCATTCCCATTTATTCTAGCTCAAAGCTCACCTTTTTCAATTACTTTCCACTGCACCACACATGAAAAAAGATTACCGATGATGATTCTCATGACACTCTCATGTAATAAATTGTTTCATTCTATTTATTCGTATAAACCACCGTTTTCCACAGTATAAAATGTGTCAGCAACCAACATAATTTATTTGCTCTTGTCCCTTCACGCAGTCATTCCTTCTCCCCTTCTTAAATATTCCAGTGAAATGGAAAAAAAGAATCTTTAAGAAAAAGGTTCTTCACAGCAAGACACCGCATAGCTTCTTAGTGAACTGTCACTCTTCTTTGTTCTTTGCCATGTAGCTTATTCTTATACAAGGCACATGGATCCCTTCACTTTTTAAGGGAACCGACAGGGATCCAAAAACTTACCTGCAAGTCCACAGTCCAGTCTTACCAAACCACTTAAAAGCAGACAGACAACACTCGAACCTTCTTCTATTTCCTTTCCAGATGAGTTCAGAGAAATGATGCACTGCTGTTGACAAGGAGCAAACAATGTGAGCCCAGTTGGTGTACAATTACGCTCCAAGAGAAGCGTCATATTGTACACGAGAGTTAAATGTCTACCATTCGGGGGGAAAGGAGTAAGTGAAAACTCATATTTTACTTGACACCTCTCTTAAAAACGTAACATGACATATGCCTCGGTAACTTTTCAACTCTTCAACTTCTCTTCTCAATATTCAGGATGCAGATGGTAATTATCTCAGTCCCTTTCCCACTCAATTAAACCTTTAATGGTCAATAAAAATCTCCGTTTTTATTCTCATAAAATCCTTCCAACGCATAACAGCAATATAATATTTAGCTTTTAACTCTACATTTATATCTTAAATATTTTTTAAACTTTTAAAAAGATTTTCAGAATTATTAAATATTTTTTTAAACAAAAACATTCATAAATATTTTTCCATATCCCACATGATTATCATAACACTTAATTTACAACATGATAATATTCTGATAGTTTTCTCTTACAATAAGTACGAAACTTTTTAGCATAAAAAGTTGATAATTTGATATATATTTTTATGCACCTTATTAACAAAAAGGTAAGTCGATTGTGTCGAAGAGTTTCAATTTTTTTGTGTGACCTTTTATATTTGAATTAATATTCAGTACGTATTTCAGATCAGTAACTGCTTATCTCTTTTTTTGCGCTCGAAAAAATAGGAAAAATGCGGTATACAAAGCTAAAGATAATTAGAATTAGTTAACTTGTATGATATTTAGCGTTATACGTCTTTTTACTTGCAGAATATCAAGGTTTTTTATATCTTCCAGTAATAATCAGTTTCATAGAACGCTTATTATTTATTAAGTGGAAAATAGGATTAAAAATTACTCTCTACTTCGACTACAATTTTCCTACATGCTATATTTTATTTACAGGAAGTACCACAGACGCACCTTAAGCCCATGTCATTATAGACACGAGCCAAAAAGCTGAAAGGTAAACGGTGGCTAAACAGAGATCTTTAAACTATTTATTTACATTTAAATACTGATTAAACTTCTCCCTGTGCAAACTAAAAAAAGATATGTTGGAAGAAATTAAAAACTCAGATGGAAGAAGAATTGAATATGCATTTTGTTAAATAATCACATAATCTCAAGCCTTCGTTTCTGATACATGGGCTAATTAACAACCCATTCGTTGAGTGCTTAAGGCTTCCGATCTTGAAATAAATTGGGTTTTTCTATCCAGTAGAAAAATATCCAAAATTTGCACATTAATCAACTGATTAGCTTTTTTTGCTTCCAACTCAAACCCTTCTTTGTACTCATCACTTCTATTGCTTAAGAGCTGTGCTTGTGAGCTTGACAAAAACCGATATGAATTATTGACTTTTCTCCTGTGAACAGATATGATTTGTTCATTTGTGCTCGTGCAATTCTCTAGCTAAAAAATCTCTGTGCAAACTACTTCACAACTTACTTTCCGAGAGAGGTCCTGCCTATTTATTGATTGCAAAAAGCTTAAGGATGGAATGGGGAAATGTGAGAGGTGTATTTTAACTTCTCTTAAAACGAATTTGAAGGCAACGTACTCACAACTGGCATGTAAATATTTACAGGGGTGTGCACAATTTATAACTTATTTATGTACACATTTTTTAATTATTTATCCATCCAAAATATATTGAGTCTTTTTTGAGTTTTTCCTTTTCTATTAGAGAGAGTTTGCAAGGGAAAACTTGGAAAATATCCTATTATTCCTGTTTTAATTCTCACTATAAACAAGACATTTCTTTTAAATGTCTAGCGATTCCATTCGGAATGATTGGTTTGTCAAAGCTGTCAATTTCTACAGCGTGAAAAATTGGCCATGTATTTTAGTCGGCCAGAAACATCTTTTCCATTAATAACGTCTCTTTAAAGCCTCCATCAACCTTCTCGAAGTCAATCGAGCTTTAAATAACTTCTAATTTGACCCCTAACGAGATCCATCTGCTTTCTTCTCCGCTTGACTCTAATTCACTTGGATCATAATGTATCACGACGTGATCAAAATCATGCTCTGCCTTATCCTCTGAAACATTTTTCCAGTCATCGTTCCACTTCATAACGAGCTTTAAAAAATGATTCAAATCCGCATACCTATCATATCACTTTCAAGCTTATCAAGGCTACTAGTCCATAAACACATGTCGGAACAATTTTTTACGCTTCTCCAAATTCCATTCCAGATGCATGGATCATCTCACCTGCATTCCACTTCCACCTTTCTTATTTTTTTCACCCTAGTCACTCTCTTCCAGAGCATATCTAATCAAAATAGTGTGAAGAATCTTGTCGGCTTCTTAATCTCCTTCATATTTCTCTCGGAGTAATCTGTCACCTTGTTTTGTCTTCAAGTGAATGGTATCATGTCGAGAGATTCATTTTGCCCCGAAATCTTTTAAAAAGAATTCCAAATACTTTGTCTGACAACTTGTCCAAGTCATCACGTATCATCTTCATCTTCAGAGCCAAATCATCATCATCTTTTCACGCATCTCTTCTCTCTTGCGTAACGTCTCTGGAGCTGTTTATGTCGGGATGAAGTGATGTGAAAAGAGCACAAACCGCAATTTTTTCTCACCTCCAAAACATCTCAGCCAACTGCTAAAAATCTGTAAATAAAACGAAAACAATTGTCAAAATAGTCATTAATGAAACTCGCACTTCTTTCTCCACTCATCCCGCAATTTTTTTTATCTGAGGACAAGGCCATTTCAGCTTAATTGCATCGCATTCATTACATCATTAGTGAAACGGTCTCCAATCAAAAATGGATTACTTTCGCTTCTCTCCCTCTTGTGTCTTTGATACTTTTTATCCCACAAAATATTTCTCTTGTTCCCTCCGCTCTTCTTTTTACACCTCCTGATTATGTAAAGCATTCGAAACCACTTATCTCCAACTATTTGCTCGTACATGGCTGAATGCTAAGCAGCTTATTAACACTTTTTCATCAAATGTAAGAATCATTTCAACTTGTAATCGAGAGAAATAGAACTTGTATGAATATTTTATACTAGAAACGAATTACATATGCAAAGCTCATTCTTTAATACTCTTATTTTATTCCGGATTAGATGCTTCTTGTTAACATCTAGTCATTATGATATGATTACTGAGCAAAATGTGATGAGATGATACTCTCGTCATACGTATGCTTGTCATCATTATGCTTTTAGTGTTCATAAAAGTCACTCGCTTTAAAAGCGAGTCATTCTTTCCACCGGAATTTAATGAATTTCTCAAGGCCTTCAAAAATAAACTTTAATCCAAACCATTAATTTCTCTTACTTAATTCTACTTAATCACCTTTTCATTCACACCTAAAACGTTTTACAAACGAGCTAAATATTACCCTAGCTAAAACCTTAAACGTCGGCTCATCATCTTTAAAAACTATAATTGAGTGCAAACTCAAAATCATCCCAATTATTCCCGAGCTGAGAGGCGCCCACGCATCCCTTTCTAATTGCATCTCTTTTTAAAATTCCATCTTCCTCTCAAACTCTCTCCCATTCTAATTATTTCTAACCGCTGTCCATCAATCCATCACGTAATAAAATATAATAATTGGCCATCTCTTCTCCTTCCGACTCATTCCCAGAATAAACTGAGATTGATCCATTCTCTGGTTAAGGAAACGTCATGTTTACTTGTTCATAGGCTCTCATTATAATAAATGACTTCATCATCCTTTTTTTCTTTGGGGGGAAATTCCTTCTCCATTTCACTCTCTGAACACTACCATTACCCAATTTCCCTCAAAAATATCCTCTCTTAAACATTTTCAGGAAGCACGTACCCAACTGATTACGATTGCCCAAAACCTAATAGAGAAGAGGTGTACTCTCTCCACTATCAAGTGAAGACAAGGAATGATTAAGATGTTTCCTTTTTCCAAGAAATCTGGAAAAAAGGTGTTCATTGTCTCAGCCTCAGTGTACCTCCTCCTGAGTCACAAAAAGATTCTTTCTTTTCTAACAAGCAATTCAACAAGTTCAGCTTATTCCTATGCAAATAGATATATTCTTAGCACAATATTATTCATGATCCATCCTATCTCATGTTCAACTTGAGCATTTTTTTCTAAAAAATCCATCCATTTCATCATCATCCCACAACCCTCACGATTATAACGTGATAGCTCCTGCTCATAGCAAAATGGCTGCTAAGAAAAATATAAAAAAACCAGGTATTTCGCTAATGCCACGAGTAGGAGGATCCTCATCCTCATCACTTATTCATATAAAAACTAAGAAAATTACATATTTCAATATGAGATGGTGATGGCGATCAAAATCAACCGGTATTTTTCTCTCTGTTTTCACAACACTCTTAAAATAACGTCTTTATAATAATGATGGGATGGTATTTTTCAGGCATTTCTCTCTCTTTCTTTCAACCTGCTTTGATATGTATCGCAACTCTTACAATGTTGACCAACTTGTCTGCTCAGATGTTGAACATCAAACAATTCATCTACATTTTAATGATCACCATTATAAACACAGAGACAATGAAAAAGAAAGTGGAAACAATGAGACAGGTTGTAAAACTCTGTAAAAAAGCATTTTCCTCCACTAAGAAAAACCAGAATAAAAGGATATAAATCTGGAATTGTGCTTACGCATTTTATTATAATAATAAAGTATCAAGTAATTAGGAGGAGAACATTTACTCTCTGATTGGATGATTCTCAAACTGTATAAAATGGCAGAAAAGCGGGGGTGAGAAGGGTGATGGGTGATACGTGTGTAGCCTAATAATAAACTTCAGGTTTCAATCGTAATTATAATTATGCACATATAAGGCAACTTTTTATGGCCAATTTTTCAGCATTTCTTTACCATTTCAATTCACTCTCAATAGGAAACGTAAACATTTAGCTTTACTGTTATTTCTCTTCTGTGTGGGATCCTGGGAGTAATTGGATGGTATGCATTTATTATGAACGAGTTTGAATTATTCTTTTAAAGAAACTCGCTAATAAGCTATTGACCAAAAAGAATGTGAAAGAATAACTTACATAGTTTCAGTGTAACCTGAGCTGCTCTCTGGCATTCCGCAAGAAGTGGATCAGGCTCCAGATTTCGTTATTGTCTTGATACTGCTTCCTTAATAGGATTTTAAATGAGATGAGAGATGAGCAGTTTTGATTTGCTGGTGATGTAAACCACGGTAAATTAAATTTGTACACGAAACACCCGTAAAAGTCGTAAACTCAGCGGGAGATAGTTGGCTTTGTATAAAAATATTTTTTGAAACTGATTTTCTTCTCGCTCTGCTTAGCCCTGTGACGCAATTTGATTATCTTCCGGTCTCACATCAGACTTCAGCTTGACAAACTCTTTGGCCACCTCATCATTATTTCTTTGGGCTAAGATGCGCAATATAGTCCAGCCAGTTTCATCCATTTGGATCCTCTTGCCAAGTGCGAGCCAGCAGGCGCAAGAACCCTGAAAAAAATAATGGCATGTTTATCATTTTCAGATCATTATTATTGCTATTTACAATGGTAATTAGATTTTCATAGTAAATAGAGTATTATAAAGATGATGAGAATTATTATCTTAAAAAATAATGGTTTTTCACTCGGGTAAAGAAAAGGAGAATTTTATGTCCCTTTTTACCCACTTAATTAGGCACACAGAGATGGAGTACTCTTATTGTGAAATAACTACGTAGGCAGTCTCAAATAGGGGTAAGGTTGCGTGACTCAAAGTCGTAAAAAAGAGCCTCTTTGTAAATGTTGAAACAGACGGGGACGCAGTCTCTCTGCTCCAAAATTGCGAATAAAATATTCGTTAAAATGTTTCGCGAAAAAAAAAACTTAAGAAAAAACTTGGAAATGAAGAACTCGAACGTTGGTCATGAACCAAATCATTCCATTCTGCAATTAAACTGGACTAGATGAATGGCATCCAATGATGGTCATAATTTTAGCTTCAATTTCAGTGAAAAAATTAAAATTACTTAACTTTTTTCCAATCCATCCACTCATTCATATCCAATTACCTATCATCACCTTCCTTAATCTGCTTAAACAATACCGTATTAATCCCCGTCCTCCTCTCCTCTTTTCTCCACCTCCACTTTCCCATTCAACCCCATCCCTCTCTTGAATCCACCTTTCTTCCCACTGCCATTAATATTCCATGTTAAAATGTAAACTTGTCTTCTAAATTGACTGTCAATGTCAACGTCACATCCAAATGGATTCATTCTGTGTTCTACTTGACCATGCTGATCATAGCCGATATAGCCTATCCCGTAAAAAAAGCTGCTCATTACATAGCAAATACAAAGTTCAAACATCTTAAAGTACGTTTGCCTGTCGCTGTCTCCTCTTTTCCTCTTAGGAATGCTCAATGAATAAAAAATCGCTTCTTTAAATCATCCAACTAATAATTTCTAAAACCTCTTTTCTCTCTTACCTTTTATCTCTTTCGGATGAAGAAATTTTTTTATAAAAAGTATTTAAAAAGGTTCAGAGCTTAACAAAACCTGTTGGCTCCCGTCCCTTTCTCTATAATAAATACATCTATAATCACTTTTCAATTACTTAGCTCAATATCCCAGACGCATCCAGAATCTTTAAATCATTCTTTTCATTCCCATCAACTAAATCTTCTTAGAAAAATTATGATATCTGAAAGGAATCCCTTTTAGCCTGACAATCCTGTCTACTTAATATTTCTCTTTGGTAATGAGAATCCTGCAGGAATTTTACAGAATGAGTCACCTTTCAGTTGACAATTTAAATGACAACCTCGTCATGAATCTATCACAAAAGCTATTCCTCCGGTTTTCAGCTGATTACTTAATCCTCACATTAAAATCGGCATTTATTATTTCATAAATAACCGTATTCCTTACATTCTTTTAAACTCTCATAAACTCTCCTAAACTTCTTCTCTTTTTGCAATGTCACCTTTCCAACTCTCTCTAAAAAACTCCTCTCTTTTCACTTATCTCCTATCCCATGTCTATCCTCCTTTAATCATCCATGTTTCGGCAATTACATCTCCTGTCGCGAACGACATGACTAAAGAGAAACAACAACAACTCTTAAGTAACGAGACATCTTAATATTGCAAACAAAATAATTACCATAATATCAAGTTTAATACTTCTTCGTTTTTCTTCTTATAAAAAATCGGATGTAACCGATCCACACTTAAGTGACAATGACCAGTGTCCACTTCACTAGAAAATTTATGCGTGAGTGGAGCAAGACCCATGTAAAATGTAAATTGGAAAAGGAATACAGTCAACCAGCTTTTCTCTCTCTGGCCCGGGCCTAAACAGTGGCAGACATCTCATAGTCATTCTACTCAACATCATCATGTTTCTCTCTCAAAAAGCTAAAACATAAATTATTTCTCTAGTATTCAGTATTCACTTTCCCAACAACTAAATTAACTGGATATGATAAGGTAATTTAGTGATTTGCTAAGATAACGTAAAATTTATACGTGTAGATTGCAATATGACATGGATCATATCTAAATGACTAGCAGAGTCTAATTCGTAATTCCTCTTCGGGGTAATCCTAAACTTGCTATTTTTCTTTGGGAAAACATTTTTGCACGAATCCCTTTTTTTCTCTAAAACAATAAAAAGCTACGGTTGACTGCCCAATTCATACTTTCCCTATTCTCTGTGCGGCTTCCTGTGATTCTGAAAAACGTTTTTCCACAAAAAACGAAGCAATGTCGGCTCCATTTTTTCTCCAAAATAAACAATAACTGCACGCATGAAAAAAGTGATGAGATTTGCAGTGAAGGAACAATAACTCAAAAATATTTTAACACTGATTCAGCTCCGGTTTCAAAAGCCCAGTTTATCATATGAAATGGCTCACTAAGCCAAAAAGCCAAACCATTTCGATTCTTTTCTTCTCTCTTTACCAAAAAGAATGCCAATTCCCTACAATAAAAGACTCTTTTTTGCTACTGAAAATTTCCCTTAAAAAAATTCCCGACAAATAAACAGGCGTAATAATTCTCATCATCTTTATCAATGCCCATCACCAAAAAATTATTACTTGCAGAAAAAAATTCTAGTAATTAGCTTTCATAAAAACGTTCTTACCTGCTCCATAATATCGCGAAGCTGCATCACAGCCACTCCAACTAACCTGTCCTCTCTCGCAAAGCAATAGTCTTTGATACAAATGTGAAGTTCGTAACAATCCAGATGCTCTTCGTTCCCAACAATACTGTAATAAAAAGGTTAACATTTTACCCATTAAAAAAATTCCCCTCTCAACTATCTCTTTTCACTCATCATTTATTGACTACTAAACAACAATTACAATTTTATTACAACTTTTTCCCAAACACTTTTGCAATAAAATCATTTTATGACAATGCTTATGTTTAAGAGCGAAAAAAATGCGAAAAATATCCATCACGAAAATCCACTAAAATATTTCTTTTCTACCGAAATTATTATTATTATCGAGAATGAATCATGAAGAGTAGTAATGTTGATGAGACGTTTCAGGTGAAATAAGTGGGAGCGGATCACAGATAATAAAATACTTTCAAATAGATTAATTCTGAAGTGAAATGGGAGGGGTTAGAATTATGAATTTTTAAACGATTTAATGACGAGCTCAACTCTGGAACGTCATCCATCAACATCACAATTATAATTAATTGATTGATCATGCAGTAGCGTTTAAGTTGGTGAGAGAAAAGCGTTTGTCATCGGATGAAAAATTATGAGTGAAAATTAAGAAAAAGTCAAAAGGGAAAAGATGGACTTTCACGATCTAATTATTTCATAATGAGTAAATATGGTATTAATAAATCCAGATTGGAGTTGGATCTGATAGGCTGTGGTTAATTCAATATTTGAGAAAACTTTTAACATGTACCAGCTTGTGTGGTAAAAATTTCCTTTCAATTAAATTCCTCTCCTCCACTCCACACTCCATTTATCTTTTTCCAAATGATATTTTTACAACTCCCAAAAATTCCATTTCTAAAATTGTCATCATTTCCCTTTTCACCTCTTCCATCCACCACATGCTTCCATTTTCTTCTACACAAAAAAGCTCTTTTTATCCCAAACTCTCCCCAACTCTCTTTCCGATACAATCTAGTAATTATCAAAAAACTTTTCGACTCACAAGTGGAATGTCTCGTTGTACTTGGGTGACCAAATCCCCGTCCCCGACTTTGATTTCGTTGCTTGCTTTCGTTTCTTATCTGCCAAGTGAGGACCGATCAAGTTCACCTCGACATAAGGACGGAACCCAGTCGATGGCCATTTCAACTCATTAGCTGCAACCACTATAAAAGGAAAAGGAAGAAAAATGTTTAGAATACCTCATTATAACTGTACTCCCAACATATTTCTTTCTATCGACATCTACAATTAAGTTCACTATAAAACTCACTCGTTTCCACTTAATCCCATTATCATCCCATTCCACTCTGCTACCGTTTCATATTAATTTTATTTACCTTTTTATCCAATAAAAAAATTCCAAACAACAACATCCAAATAACATTCCATTTCTCTCTTTAACATTTGGCAAAAAAAACATTTCCCCATCCCATTATCAACTTATACTGACCCAAATGCCTCGTAACCCTGTCAAATCCTGCGATAAAGACTCATCCAAACAGTTTTATAGGACCTCCAAGCCTCTGTCTTTCTATCGATGACACATAAACTACTTCTTTTATAGCTTGCCCAGGTAGCTGTCCTCATAACAATCCCATTGTATAATATCATCTCTCCTATAAAAACCATTTTATTTATTATCATTTAACAACAATTGAATGAAAACTAAAAAACTTGTCCAATCTCCTCCTCTCTTATCTCCGAACAGGACTAGGGTGACGCTGACTACGCGTGAATAAGCCTGTTTCATGTCTCCAATCGTTTATTTATATCTCGTATAAAGTCACAAGTTGACAGGTGGGAGCTCCTTCGCCCAACCTTTCACTGTCCAGTCCACCCTGACAATTATCACCTTTTTCAAGACAAACTTTTCACACATCTCTTCTTTTTAATCACTTCCCTAAATTACTTCAGACCTAACCCATGCACTTCTTTTCAACACCTTTCCCCAATCTACTCCTCACTTCCTCTCCCTTATCATCTAGCTGTCCAGCAGATAACCATTTCATCTCGCTCCCGTTTCCCAACATTTGCATACAATATCAAATAAATTGGTGTGTAAATTGGAGATGACGACCATCATCAACTTAACTTCGAGAGCCTTTTTATGTGACAAGGCTAGTCGATGATACGATAATGGGAATTGCTCCCGTTCAACAACACCTTCTTCTCTTTTAATAAATTATGCAACAGTTCTGGAAGTAATCATCTTGACCAGATACTTCTCTCAAATTTTTTATTCCTAATGTGATTACTTTAATGGCTTTGATTCATTATTATCATCACCACAGCTTTAACCACAGCCTCAAATTACTCTCCTGCACCCAACTCATGACGAGAATTCTAATTGCCTCGTTAAAAAACCTGAAGCTTCCCAATCCTTTGCATACGACTCTGAGACTCTGACATAATTAGAACTTCTCCTTTCACTCTGTATTGACATGTTTCTTTATGGAAATCATTTCATTACCGAACCCACAACCAAAAACCCTCACTTAAATCCCCATAACGGATGCAGTTCGACTAGACTTGACCATTTTGTTCTTCAAATTGAGATATGTAGGTGTAAATAGTGAAAAACAAAAAAGCATTTACATTTTTACAGTCAACTCTGCCATGCCTAAATAACAACCCAATTTAAAAATGTATAATCGCACTCTCATCATTCCTTTTTATGACATCATAAAACCCATTCAGAGCACAATTTCACTCTGTAAAACAATTCATTTCTATCTTTACTGCAAGGGCACTGCTCTTAACTTGTTTCCTCCTCCAGGCTATAAATCTAAAACGAGTAATTTTGCATAAAAATATACCAATCTATGCTTTATAAATTTAGATCAGATTCCGATCAAGTTTTACGAGTGAGTTAGTGAACTCTCCTTACAGTTACTATTTTACTTACCTTTGACAGTAATCTTATGCTCTCCAGTCCCAGGATGAGTGAACAAATCAACTTGAATCGAGCATTCGCCCACGCTCCCTTCATCCATGCTTGGAATGTCTGGAAATAAAATAAAATGTGCATTTTCCTCATTCCAAAAACTTTCTCTTCCTTTTCCTTCCTCTTCAAAAATATTTTTAATTTCCTTTCTTAAAAAATACTCAAAAACTTTCAAACTTTTAAAGATACTTTTTGACTTTCAAACATTTTGACTTTGAAAATCAAAAGGTGCACATCATCTCTTGACATCCTGTCATTTCATACCTCATGAACTTTTTCCCGACTAAATCATTCATCATTCCCTCCCCACCTGATACTAAACTTTAATAGCACTTTCATCCACTTCCTGTTCAGTCTCATCAACACCATCGCATATCAGAAGAGAAGCGAAAAAACTTCAGAGAATTTTTTCCTTCTCAACCCTTCACCCATTCCATTTCCTTTTTGATTCACATTTTTTATAAACATAATAAAAAGTAACGAAGCTCCTTTCAAACACTTTTCAAAGTGTCAACCCAAACATGTATTAAGCTTCTTCTATAATGATAAATATCCGCTACAAAACATGCATTTCATCTCATTACTTTTCTTTTGAACGCGTTTTATTCACTCTTTAAGCTTGTTCTCTGTAATAATGAGCAACAACTTACTTCTTTTTTTGGGAAAATGATCAAACTTGAGATTAAAGTTTTGGTGTAAAATAGGTAATAAAAAATCTTATTCTTAAATAACAATTCCATCTCGAAAGAAAAAATCACTATCAAATAGGACATGTCGCTCAAAAGCATTTCGTGTGAGAAATGGACTTATTCTGATAAAAACGAGCTGTCTTTTACGCTCATCATATCAAAACAATGCGGTTTTTCTAAAGTGTCGAAAGAAAAATGTGGAGTTGTAGTGTTTTCTTCCTTACCCCGCACACAAATAAAGCTAAAAGCAAACAGAAATACAGAAACTCGACACATTTCTCGTCTCATGCGAAAGAGGCATGCAAAGAAAAACTTTCCTCCAAACCATTTCAGTAATGAATGTTGTCATTTCAAATCTCAAAAATCTTTAAAACTTTTCCCCTTAAAATAACTGATGGTTTCATCAAATCTCCATCCTCATAATTATTTTTACCTTTGCTCCCCTTCTTGAGTGGTTCTTTGGGCTTCTTGGCCTTGAGTACACCTTCAAGCTCCCCTCCAGATTCATCATCTCGGTCAAAGGAGAGGGCACGGAGCTCAAGCGTCTCTTTGTCGTTAAGAGGGACTATAAGAGAAAACACAGCGGAAGACACAGATTTAAAGACACAATTCAACCCACTACTGATAAACAACACTTAAAGAAGTAGTGAAGAAAGTTTAGAAACTTTGGGACATTTAAAGCAATACATTTGTGCACACTTAACATTCATATAGGAAAGGTAGCAGTAGCGAATTGGCAAGAAGGTGGACATTTTTAAAAGCAAATTTCCGTTCGTTATGTCCGTAAAGGCAGCGTTTGTGTTAATGTGTAATAAAATAGATAATTATTCATGTTAATTAATGGTTAGGTTATAAAGTGGAGATAGAAAGCGGTGAAAGAACGAAATGCAAAAACTAAAATTAGAGTTTAGACGTTGATCAAAATTCTCTCAAACAAAAATTGACTCAAATGCAAGACCAGATAACACCTCCACAAATGGATTGCATTGTAATTCTTAAATTTCAAAGCATTTATTGGCTCACACACGTGGTGTAATTCATATTGAAATTTTTGACCTTAGCTGGTTCTGAAAAGCATCAGTCCTTTCTAATCTCTCCCAAATTCAGCCTGTCAAAACCTTCTATTGCTTTCCCTTCTAAGCTCCAAACCAGGAAGATTTTGATTTGAAAAAATATCCAAATATTTACATTCCCCAAACCTTTCAAATGAAATCTATTCCAGGAAGTGTAAGCAAGTCTAAAAAGGTATAATTTCATACAAACTGCATTTTTCTTCATCACTTACTCCCCCACTAGCTTTCTCTTCATACAATAGCTTAAATTGCATCTTCCGCTTCATCCACAATCTCCATTTCCACCACCTATCCAGTGACAAAAAAGCTCATCCCGTGTAAATAAGAGTCCATCAATGCGTGAGCTTCGAGATAGAGCTTTTGAAATTGATATTTAATCTAACTTTTGCCACGAGGATTCCAAAAAGAGGGTGGCTGCAAAACTCTGATGGACTTTCCATGTAACATCATCCCTCTTCATTCAACCTCATCACCACCTCTTTCAAAGTTCACTCTAAAAAAATTCTACAAAGCCAGCACTTTTTCTCAGAGCAAAAGTCAATTTAAGATCGCCCTTTCCTATCTCATCGTCACACGACTTGACAATTTTCCTTTTTCTCCCCTTCTCATGTCCCATCCAGAGTCCCACTTTAAATTGAGAATTAACGAGAAACAAAAATCATCGCCATTCTCAAGAGAAAATTAAGTTTAACTGTAAATTGCTCTTGAACTTGGTTAAATGCTTTTCTCTCTTAAAAACTTTTCTCTTTTATTAAACTTTTCCCAGCCTGTGGCTTATTCTCTTGAAAAGAAGAAAAACCACTCGCGAAAAACATGCTTACGTACAACCTTCATATGGGATGGGACAGTCTCTTCTCTCATCCAATATCTTCTCTGCCGCCCACCCCAACTTATTGTTCTTATGCTTACCTCAACTCTACCTCTTCATTACTTTCATAATTTCCATGTCACGTATCAACCATCATCAGCGGCCATTACTTCTAGCCAAACAGGTAACCATTATTAGTGTCCCGAGAGAGCACGCAAAATCTCACCGATTATTTATCTACTTTTTAGCTCAAACAATGCTTTACCAAAATCTTAAATCATAAATAAAAGAAGCGAAACAGTAGCCAAAAATTTTGCCTAGATGGAATAGTTATGTCATAGCAGTTCACATAAATCCTGAAGTGAATGCAGAGCAACCAAATATTTTACTCTCGAAAGCCCCTACAATTTCTTCTGTCATTATATCACAGAGAATATTTTCAAGCGTGAAACTGAAAATGAAGACCACGACAACACATGTCCTGCTCAGCATGTGGTCATCCCATTTGTCAAAACAGACAACCAATTTCTGGAGCTTAGAAAATATTTCCAGCAAAATAAAAAATACTTTCAGCACAACTTAATCTACAATTAGCATTGTTTAAATAAAACAGTCATTGTCAACCCTTTCATTCATATTGAAATGGGAAGCTTGCAACAATTGTCATTTTTATATACAAAAAGGGACAAAAGCTCTTGAAAGCTTCTCTGCTCCTTCTCCTCAACCTGTCCATCCCATTGTTACGGTACAAATAGTTCTCTACATGAACAAAATGATATACAAGCCATGTCAGATAATACCTGTAACAATGACCAATATAGACATATCGATTTTTAGTGTGACAGGCCAGGATTAATTACACCGGTGAGCCCCATGACGGACTTCCCTGCACAGTTAGACTTCTTCTCTATTTCCAAATCTTTATATGGATACCTGACAATTGTCAAGCTGATGATAAATCCAGTGGAAATAGATTATGAGCTGACATTTTCTCTGTTTGGGTCCCAATCCTGAATTGAATATGAAATTCTCTCTATCCTCACCTGTCTTAGAAAAACCTCTCTCATCTCATCTCTACACAACATCCTCTGCCAATACAAATAAGAGATGAATGTTGATTTCGGAATGTAAATATTAACCCATTCATCATTTTTTACCGAGACAATTCATCCTGAATATGGAATTATTTTCTGGGAAAGGGACAATTCTTCAAAAATGGTCTTGTATTTCAGACTCGTTTCAGTTCTTTCTCTTGCTATGCATCTCCAAAATTCAACATGACTTATGCTAATCACCAGTGACAAACTAGACCATCTTGTCTATCATTCCAGGGGTCCTGCATCTCCGAGAGAGACAATCCCAACTCATTTCCACTCTCAAGGTGTGATTCTGGATATTTTCCTCTAACTTTCTACTCTTATACAGATAATTTCCCCAACTGATGATTTCTCTTTTGGCACGCTGCTAAAAAATATCTTTTCAAACCCATGTCCATCCCATGCTGACTTTTCTACGCAGAAATTATGACGATAGCTCTCCTTTACAATAACCCTTCTTTCTAGGTCCGGATGAACTCCATTTTGTAAAAACCAACTCCTGCCTTGTGGTGGCCAACAGGTTTTTTATTATTTTTCATTCGCTGCCAGCAATTAGCCGAGTAAAATGCAACCAATCTAGTCTCACAACTGTCATAATAACCAGAAGGGAAGATATGTACCTGAACATGTTTATCATGCCGTTTATTCACACACTTTCTGAATAAAAAAACATATCCCCAGAAGCCATGGAATAAGAGGGGAAATGGATGGATCAAGAGCAGCGTGACTTTTATACAAGCCCTCAAATGCATTTTATACGCACACCTTAAAAAAACCAACCGACATCTCAACCACCTCATCCTCCACAGGTGTAACGATATCAATGAAGATATCATTTAAATTCGCCCTTTGGAAATGAGATTGTGATGATACATCCAGTTTGTAAAATCAATCACGCAACACCTTAATTATACCGTGGTGGGGTTCTGTTCTTTCTGTCGTTATTTTAATAAGTGAAATTAAAACCGTATCGTTTTAAACTTCTAACAATCTCCTTCCTCTCAATTACAAAAATAATTTCTTAATTTTGGAACCCTCTTTTGAAATTTCTCCTCAGAATAACTCTGACATAGCTGTACTTATTAGCCTCCAGCTTTAAAGCTTCCGATTCCAATCAAGCAAAGCGTGAATTTAATTGTTGAGGCGGTAACTATTTCATTTCTCTTCTTCCTTTCTCCCCAGCCGGAAGACAGATGATCCCTTTCAACCCCATAACTCTACCTTATCCTCATAATAAATTTGACAATTTTTTCCAGATAACATACCCGTTTCAAAAGAGAACCTGGCTCCTTTTCTCTCAAATCATTTTCATATCAACTGCCACATCACATCAGCATAATATATTCATGTTCCCCATTGTAATAGCCTGTGTCCCTCCCCACTCTCGCAAGATATAGTGACAGGGAACACGCTCATAAATTACTTAGACCTAGATTCACCCGAGATACCTCCTCTCCTATAGCACTAGCTCTCTGTCAAGAATTTTCTCTGGGAAAAAAGATGCCGACAGGCTTTGCTTAGCAAAAAAAAAGTTGTCTTTAACAACCATCCCATACATCTTCTCTCATAACTCGTGGAAATAATAAAAAGAAAACTCGGCTGATTTGCATGCGCTTCCCCACACATGATAACGTATAAGCTAATCAACCAGGTGAAACTTGATAGTATTTCTGAATCTTGATTGCCGCCACCCTAATCATCATTATCTATACTAGATCAAAAACTAAATGCTGAGTGAATCCACTTACATAATTTCTTCACATGCACATATTTCTCTACACAATAAAAATACTTTTAAAAGCGATGAGGAAATTGTTTTAAGCGTAAAATATTTTTAAGCAGGATGTAATTTCATGTGTGCTTTTATGTTTTAAAAAAATTGTTAAACATCAGTTCGAGCCCTTAAGCACTTTCAAGCAGGATAAGGCTCTCGCATGTCTCGATTACACTTATCTGATGACTTTAAAAAACATCGACATTGCTGCTGATTAGCATTTACTCCGGGGGAATGTGCTGAAGGTGATTAGTTTAATCAAAAACGCATTTTTACTCTAAAATCTTCTATCTTACCTTGCGTGAGTTGACTGTTGACAAATGTCTTGATAAGTGCATCCGTCGTTTGGGTATACAAAGAAAGAGCATAACGCAGACTCTGTAGCTCTGGACTCTTCTCCAAAAAGCTCTTCTTCAGCCCATTACCACCAGCATGGAAGTACTGCTTGATTGTATCAAGGGCTACATCAAGTACTGCGCATTGTTTAGGCGAGAGCGATTTCTCCAGCTCCTGTACATCCAAAAACAAAATCAGTCAAGGTATTTCTGTCACCAAAATAAATATTTACCATCACTCCACTCAGCGCAGACTTGACATCTTGCTTCCCCATATTCTTGTTGAAAAGCTTGCCCATATTGTCCATCGTCTCTTTTGCGTTTGGCATCTCCATCATTTTCTTAACGTTCTTCAGTACAGCCTAAAGAAAATTGTAAACAAATCAAATTCACATTAAATCATCATCAGCTTTTAACAAGCTTGTGTAACTTCCTGTCTAACAAGTATTTTCTCTTCTTCTTCCTAAATATTATTAACATTAGGTTTGTCATCTTCACCGACTTGCTCAGAATTTATTTTAACCCTTTCCCTTCAAACTCCAACAATCATTCTCCAAACAATGAGATGACAAGTACATTACGCAAACATTTCTCCCCACTTCTGTCACAATTTTAAATCCATCAACTTTAGACCTTGCTTGTTAAGATTTCTAAGCGAGAAATAATTACAAAGTAAACAACCATCGTTATTATTTCACCTCAACCATTAAAGGATCCTCATCGTCAGCAAGAACCTTCAAAGTTCAAACAGGAAATCGCTTTTGTCAACGTCAAATAAAAAACTACAAACTGTTTGACTTTTTCTCCTCTTCCATTCTAAAAACTTTGAAAAAGTGACAAGACCCAAGTCCTCGACAGGGACATAAATCAGCGTCTTCTAAAATGATAAAGGATGATACTCTCGAGTAAAAAACAAAACTTTTTTATCCTTTGCCCACACTTATCATCGAATGCTCATGTTTTTAACTCACGAAGTAAAAAAAATAATGATTCCAACCTGGAATTTATGCTCTCTAATATTTCTCTTTATTCAACTATAATTCCAGCATATTTCTCCAAAAACTTACCCCCTTATCGGTCATGGGCGGTAGGACAACCTGCTTTTCCAGGATCCTCATAACAATCTTCCACAACTCTTTAAGCAGTCTCTTCAGCACAGTCTTCTCACAAATTTCCGCGTACAATGAGAGCGAGCCTGGAAGAGAATAATAAGCGAGAGTTAGCCCCATCCATTGTTTAATAGAATATTTATGAAGGTATTGTTGCTCCTTCTTAAAGGAGCGTCCTAAAGGATATGATGTTGACAGTTTACTCTTTTTTCCCTTTTGACAATGAAATAATAGGACGTTAAGGGTTTGTATTGTTGTGGTCTTTGCTTCTGGTGCGGTAGTCCAACTGAAGATAACAATCAGAGTTTGCTTAACCTTCACATAATTATTCCATCGGGGAAGAGAATATCATTTTGTGTCTTTCAAAAGAGAGAATCTTTTTAGTATTGTCTCTAAATATGACGCAAGACAAAGCCCAATCAGAATGGTCACGGAAGAGACATAAGTTTATTCTTTAAGTCGGTCCGTGTGCAGTCCCCAAATCATTCTCGAGATCTTCAAGAAATATTCATTCATATGAAAAATGGCTCTGTCAATAAAGAATTTCGAAGGGCTCTCTTCTTCGAGCTTCCAAACCAGAAGCACGATGTAATAAAAAGCAACATGAACGGGTGTTTTTATTGAGTTGAACTATTCCTGGACAGCCTGATCATTTTGATCCCAAGATTACTAAAGAAATACTCCATTACACTCTATTTTTGGGTTCATCTTACTGCTTTTAAATGTGGGTATAAAACCGCTTGATTTTAATTCTTTCTACTCCTCAGGTGCCACTCAAATGATCCAAAGCCCACCAGCTATTTATGACAGTTTTTTGACTGACAGTCATCTCCCCATTGACCAAAAGTGGACACAAGGAAAGCATAAATAATAATTTTCGAGACAATTACAATTGTTATTGTTGTCAGAATCGGGTTGAAACGTTTCAGTTCAAGTCACCCTTTTTATTACTCTTGACTAAAAAAATATTAAAATTCACTTTCCTCTTCTCCAGCAATAAAATATTCCCAGCTACCATCTCATTAGACAACTTTTCATAGAAAATCATAAAAAACCAAGTAAATATTTCGATGACCGACTGACTGAAAAAAAAATCTTATCTGGAATCATTTTTTACCTTTTCTGTTTGTTTAAATACGTTATAAAAATCGTTTTACGACAGAGTTCTGTGTGTCCACTCATTTCAAATATTGGCCAAGCTCAAATACGTACGCATTTCAGATTCCTCCCATTTTTCTCTCCGCTTCTCCTCCGCCGCCAGCAATAACTTTGCACAAGTTTGGAAAGTATTTGCGGAATTTTTAAGCTGAAACGCTCCCGCTTACTGACACAACCATCAAATATCTTATTTTTACTGACTCATTTCTCGAAAACGCCCTTTGTTAAGGAGCTGAAGCGAAGAAACTTACATATTTGCCAAGTCAAGTTTCTCCTCTTGAGTAAACTGCTCATTTAGTTTTAAGCCGTTGATGACAAGTATTTTACAAAAGCTTTAAAAAAGCTCTTCAAATTCTCTTTCAAAATTGCTTAATCACAATCACACCGGCACCGCCATTAAAGAAAACTCTAAACTGTTTTCCTCTAAACAAGAAAAATCTAAGTTTTAATTGCCTTCAAAACTCCTACCGCATCTTGTTACTCCACATAAGATTTATTACGAGAAGGTAAGGTCACCCCATGAAATATTTTTCACATATTTTGGTGCAATGCACAAAAAAACATCAAATAACCATCAACATCTTCCTTGGACTCTCCTCCCTCGAAAGCTTTCATTTATTTCTTACCATCTAACAAATCCATAAGGGGCGTAAGGACCCCATCAGCCTCTGCAGCAACTTGGTTCCTTACAGCAGGCTGACTAAGGTTGATATTCCCTTGACCCTTGACTGCAACAAGTAAGTCTCCCAACTGTTTCACACTCTCCGTGATCCTTCCCTCCAAGCTGGACATTAAACAAAGTCATTTATCAGCTTTTTTATTCTAAAAACATCCCATCCATCTTATTCACTAGGTCGCCACTTATCCTCCGAATATTTTATCAAAATCAACCAGTATTGCACCAACAATCTCAATCCGACAGAGCCACCAGC
This sequence comes from Rambutsinella grinnellia, assembly GCA_027743725.1. NCBI lineage: Eukaryota > Metazoa > Arthropoda > Collembola > Entomobryomorpha > Entomobryidae > Rambutsinella > Rambutsinella grinnellia. Next base: position 40,098 of record JAHZMU010001674.1, read on the forward strand.
CATTAGTCGTAAACAAAGAGATAATAAGTTTCTCTCTCATCCTCCAAAACATGAGCAATTCTAAATTATCTCAGAGATTAAGTTACCTTCATAGCAAAGCACACTTCACCAAATCAACAAATAATTAGGGGAAGTCTGACAAAACAATGCGCATAATTTCCAAGCGAAAGAGGGGCCGGCTTTCTGTCATATTTTTATAAAAAATATTGTAATTCTATATTATCCTTAAGATTCTTTCACACACATCCAGCCTCACAGCTCCAGAACCTTTTCTCAACCGCAACATCCAAAATTAAAGATCCAAGAGCTCCCCTCATTATTCCATTCCTCAACAATAAACCAAGAGATGAGTCTCGTCGTCACTCAATTTCTCCTCAAGTAACCACAAATAAGCTTCTACCTTTTCTTTCTTTCTATCTATCCATTATTTCCCTTCCAATTTTCTCAGTCTTGAGCTAACAAGATAATTTGAGCATCAGCCACTCCATAATGACAGCCCCGAGCGGAAAGAAATCTCTCAATTCTTTACTCATCCTCAATTCTCTAAACAATAAAGTCTCATTTTTCTTATTCTCTACAAAAAAAAACTCTGTTTTCCCCTCTGATGATGACGAATGACGGAACTCTCAGACGTTATAATTTCTTCTCATTTTGTAAAACATTCCATTCATCAAAATCCCACTGAGACATTCCACAATGTCCTTAAATTGCTCTACAGATATGAACATGATCATTATGAAATTTTCTCACTTGTTCCCCTCATAATAAACTTGACTGGTGATGACTGTACCTTTTTGTTCAAGTACAACCTGAGTGTAAATGCATGACAAACTTTATCCTAAAATCATTTCATCATCTCATCATCAAACACATCATCTTTTTCCTTGTAAAAATCTTTAAACTTTCTGTTTCCCTCTGTCGGCTTGAAATAAGTGCTTTCATCATTTTTTTTGCATAACCACATTCTTTCTTAGAGCCAAGAGTGATTGCCAATCACTAACACTTAAAATATCTCATACCTCTGGCTAAACAGGATTGCCAAGTCGTCCATAACAGTGTTAAGAGTATTCTGGAGGTCATGTAGAATAGTTGCCGCATCCTCCTCCAACTTTTCTCCTCCCATAGCCTCAAACAGTTTCTCGAGCTGGACTCTCAATTGCATGATATCATTCATGAGGATACACGCCTAACGAGAAAAGGGAAGTTCAATCATTACAATCATTCTCAAGCTTAATCATAACCATCAGAAGTGCTTTTGGCACAAAATTTTGCCGACACTTGCGCAAAAACTGCAAAATTACTCTATCATTACTTACCACACGCTCATCATTATCCTTCGCATATTCCGGAAAGTCTGCTTTAACAATGTCCGCATAAGCTAACAAAACCTTCACTATAGTCTTGGCGAAACGCTTCATATATCTCTTCCAAATATCGGGGTCAGGACACTCGAGCTTCGAGACGACATCGAAACACTGTGTCAATTGGGTGAACACATCAACAACAGAGACGGAGAAGAGGGCATGCTCACTACTCTTTTGGAACTGTAAACATTTAAAAGAAATTATAAGCAACCATTTCAAGCCATAATTAAAACATTCCATTCCTTAACCAGAGAAGCTCAAACCGACCTCATTAAACATCACCTTTTAAAGTCATTAAGAAAGCCTCATCCAAATTATAAATTTTGTACGGAAGTGTTAACCAAACAGTATCAAAGTGTGAAAGCCAATATCACAATACAACCATCCAATCCATCTTGAGCAGAATCACTGTTTCAACTCCTCCTTCAACCCTAATATTTTTTATTCTCCAGTCTAATGATATTGCAAAGGCCCCGCTAAAGAAGATATAAAGCCGGTGGCTTTACCCCAACCCACAATCATCTTCATCATCTTCATAATCAACTACTTTCTTTATGCATTGAATCCTGCAATAAACCTGAAATATGACGTTTTGATTGCATTTGCATTTTCATATTTTTCCTATAAAAAATATTCAGACACGAACAACAGCTCAAGGCTTAAGAAAAAAATCCTGACAGGTAATCACACCTTCCCATTTCCTCCATAAAAATATAGACATTTAATGGAATAACAACATTCTCTTTTCTTCAGAAACAGATCTCATGTTCTTGTAGAAAAATATCCGCATGTTTTCCATTTTTTCTAGAGTAAAAAACAAGCCTTGCAACACCTTCCAATTTCAACCGATGATAACTTAATTTAGCTTGCAAATATACCATTTCTTAGTCATCCGATCCGCTTTTTTATCTATCTGATGAATTACAAAAATTTTATGTAAATTCTGCATCAAACACTCATGCTATTATACATCCCAATTTACAACGGAGAGAACAAGACCTGCTTTGTAAAAAAGGGAAAAACAGGAACAAGTCATTATTACAATTGTTATAATGCTTATTCTATGATCTTATTACTCCAAGTTGTTCTCAGTCGCTCCCCAAGAATTAAGTCATTTTCTCTTTCGTGCAGAACAAAAAGGTAGAGAGTAATGAGCATGTTCTTCTATTTTTCCTGCTCAACACGTATCTATTTTGTCTCTTATTATTTCAGCTTCTGTTTTCCCCTATAAACCATTCATCAATATTAAGGTTAGTTGTTTTCAAAAGACTTAGCATGTCTCTCTCCCTATTTAATTGACTCACGAAAACCCAAATTATTACTTTCGATGAATTGTTATAATGCATATGATGCACTTCTTATTGTCTCTGTAATTGCTCTTGTGTGTGGATTTGCCAGGTACGATCTGGACTCCAGAATATTATAATCGAAAGAAAGAGGTTCACGTTCACGCTCCCTAAAAACCATTATTAGATACGACACGAGAGTTTCATTTTACCTCGACATCTGCTCTTTTTTAACAAATAAATTTTCTCATTATGATACGAGCTATTTTACGACTATCATTGTCATTAAGTATGATTTTAATTGAGCATTACCAACATCAACCCAATTAAATAGAGATGAGAGCGTAATCATTTTAAAGCGTAAATGGATCAAGTACCCTTTTTAATCACAACTCAAAAAGCTCAGCGGAATCATGTCCTTTTTACAATTACAGATAACCACAGTGCCACTCAGTCACTGGATAATCAAGAAAGTAACGCCTTTTACACCCTTCAAGGCTAACTCAACACACTTCTGACTCAGAAATGCTAAGAGCATTCGCCTCGTTTCTCAGATAAACGAGATACTTCTTTAGACTAACCCTATTATTTATTTCATTATCATAAAAACATTTTTCTCACTGAGCAATCGAGCAATCACACCATCATTATTGTACTGATTGTTTCTTAGAAGAAAATATTCCCATTTCCCTTATGCCATCATGTAACGCATGACGTATCTCTTTCATCATCCGCTATGGAATTAGCCTAAAAATCAGAAGAGCGGAAATGGATTATAGACTAATAATTATTATCTGTCATCAGTTCCCTCACTAATTTCCCTTAAATTCTCTTAAACCTCTGATTGGTTCAATTCGTTGATGCCAACAAAGGTGTTGAAACTTTAGGTTACTGTCACCTTCCAGAATTAGTTCTGATTTAGCTGCCAAGATAAGCTCTGGATAGATAAATGTGAAGACTTGTCTGACTTTATAATTTACAGTGTGAAAAAATGATAAGACTCTTTTTAGCTCTCTTAAGCTTTAATTTTCACACTTTATTTTACGACTTGAGCTTCTCATTTCATCCATATTTTCTCACCCCGTCCTTCTTGTCTCGTTTAAAGGCACCATGTAAGTACTCTAATGAAACGTCATCATTCTCATTCAGCCATTGCATAACAAACGGCTCGAACCACCTGAAAAAAGATGAGAAACCGTTAATCTCTGATGATATCAATCTTGATAATATTAATAAGCCGGATACTTACGCTGGGTATTCAGGCACTGATCCCTTGTAGGGCGGCACTTCTTTCACATAATTATTGTATAACCACTTGACTTTGAAATGGAGGTTCATGTAGGCGGATGACTTGCAGAGGCGATGCTGCTCATGCTCCTCCAACGCGTACTTCATGTCCACCGCGAATAAACTCCACATCGTAGCTGCCGACAGCTGTCAAGATTAAAAGAATCAGGATTGAATCCAAATACGACAGATCACTGAACCATCAGCCCTCCATAACGGTGATCACATTTTTTCAAAATGGATCGCACTCCATAAATGAATTAATCGTGACGAGAATATTTTTTACCTGACCAATATTAAGCTCCTGTGGGAACTGGTTGAGCACTGGCGCATAACTATTCTTATCTTCTTCGATAACCGATACTATTAAGGCAATTAGTTTGTGCCAGAAGTCCACACTGTCTAGTCTTGGTCCGTTGTCGTCTGGCTCTCTTTTAGGTTCATTAGGGTCAACCTGGAATTCAACGTCGAAAATGTTAGATTTTTGCCAAAAATAGATTTAAATAATCTCAGATACTTGAAACGCTGCTGACAACATTTTACTTACTTGAAACTCCCTTGAATATAGCTCATAACAATTCTCAAACAGGAACTGGTAAGTCGATCTCAGACACGCCTTTACACAGTCCTTCACAACCGTACTAGCCCTTGGCGGACTTGATAACTCTTGAACCTAAAAAATGCATCAAAAAATTAGTCCATCTCATTTAATTTTTCATTTCCATAAGTCTCTCGTCATCCGTCAGTCGTTCATTCTCGTTTGACTTTTTCCCCAAAGAATTAATTACCACTTCAAGCCACGCATGTTCTCTTCCAAAAACTTTTCCCAATACATCATAATTCTCTCTCTACTGACCACTTCCCAGTTGCTAAAATCCTAAGCGGATCCCATTACCAAATCCCTGTTTACTCCCCACTGCCCACCTTTCTTCCCATATCATTTATCAAATCCTGTCATTTCCTCCTGACGTCTTAAACTACCTGTCAAGTCCAAAGCTTGTTGCTTTTCCATCCACTTCTATATCCTTTGGGTCAGCCAAATAAATCTTTTTGCAACCAACTACTTCTCCTCAGCTTCTGCATAAATTATTTCAAACAAAACACATCCCATCCAGCACTTTCTCTCATGATGACTACATGACATAAAAATATTCACACTAATTTACCCAACACGCAATAAGCTCTTTTTTCCCTGTCATCACATCAAAAAAAATTCCCTCAGATTACAAACAACTCCAAAACTCTCTCATGACAAGAGAAAAAAACACGTTCCACAAATGTGCGGATTTAGTTAGCCGTGCTTAAACTAATGTGATTTATCACCAGCCTTCATCTTCATCTCTACGTCATCGCGTCTCAAAAAAAATCTTAAAACTTTTCCCTTTTTTTATACTTTTATACAATTAATATTTTTTTCTCAAACTCAAGAATTCCTTCCTCGAAACCTGATGCTCATGTCATTTGAGAATATCATTAGCATTTTTTCTACCTATAAAAATACTGTCCATTTACCACTTTTTCACATTTTTCATTCCACAGTGAGATCCACGTGCCATAGAAGAAATGCCTTAATTAAACATTCCATTTTTGTACCATTTTGTAAATTTAGTACCGACTAATTATCTACTTTGTACGAAATGAAATAGCTCGTTTATCATTCTAGATTGATTACTCCTCAGCACTGGGCAATCTGAGAATCTAATTCTTCTCTTTTCACCCATTCTCCCATCCCATCTCAATCTCTCTTTCAATCTCTTCGCAAATATTGACTCTCCCAATCTCTCCTCTTATTACATATCATCTCGTGTGAGAATCTCTGCAAATATGACATGACCTATAGCCAAAAAGTCGATCTCTATCTCTTCCAACTCTGTTTACTTTCTTTCTAGCTTTTCATGCATCTTTTTTTATAATTTATACATTCAAAAAATGCAAAACCCATCCCAAAAGATTCTATCCTCTAGCACATTTTCCACTTCCCTAAACCCTCTTAGAAATCTGAGCCTAATGCACATATAATTTTTCATAATAGCATCTTCCAGAGAACAAAAGGGAATTCCTTTCCTCCCACGCACAAAAAAAACTCAACCGGATATCACAATAAAACTAAGTAAACAGAGAACACATCACTTTCTCCTGATCAGTAATGGATTCCTTCTCATATCATCACAATCTTAACATCATCTCTTCTTCCACATCAACTCCCTCTTATTCTCATGACATTATGAAGACATTGACGAAAAACTCCCTTTTTAATAATATCTTTCTTAATATCATCTCCAAAATATTTCCCATCTTCCAAAATATGAATGGCATCAACTAATTTACAGATTTGATTAAAATTCCACTTTCCCATCTACTCCTCTCTATATTATAGACTCGTCATATTTCTCTCTCTCGAAATTGTCAGTCTCAATCATTCCCCCGCCAGTCATTCTCAACTCTCAAGTCATTTTACCATCAACCTATAAAAAGAGCTTTAAGTCTACCTTCATCCGGAAGAACGTAATACTAGTAAGTAGGTCAACAGTGGACTTAAGATCCATCAGTTTCTCTTGGCTCGAAGCTGGAAAGTTGTTACGATACATGGAGAGGTCAATCCTCAACGAATTGTGTAGCTGGTCCAGTAATTTAACAAATTTCTCTTTCTGTTCAGAGAGAAAGAAAAACCAAATAAATCAATACCCTTAAAAAATCAATCCAATAAATTTTATTCCACTTTACCCCAAAATTACTCGCTGCAAACCGATCACTAGCTGACACCGCTGAACTAGCCGTTGTATGCGCGTAATAAGCATTGATGTTAGCCAAAAGTGTGGACATCACAGCGGGAACACTGTTGCATAAGTATTTGGTCGATAAGCAATGGAAATTTCTGCAAAAAAAGAAAGAGAAATCATTCGTAAAGCTCTCATTTCCCCGCTGAGCTTTCTCAATACCCAATCCACTTAAATTGCCCTACTTTCACCCAATCATTTTTCATCTCATTTTCTCCCGACAGAAATGAGATCTTTTTGAACAATCCAAACTTTATTCTCTCTCAAAATAAATTTACAATAGAAATTCCTATGAAATATTATGCAACTTTTCTCTCCAAATCTCTTTTCTCTTGGTCATTTTCTCCTTAAGAAAAATCTAAACTTTGACATGTTTACAACAACTGCTGTCTCCAAAACTTTTTAATATTTCCTCGCCCCTCCTACCTCTTTAATAGTAGCTACCAAACCTCTCTCTTCTTCTCTCTCGTCTCGTCCTTCTTCTCTCGATTTGCAAAAATGTCTTTGCCCATTAGTCCCCTCAACATCAACATATTTTCTCTGTTGACTTAACCTAAATAAACCCTCCAAAAAATAAACAGCTGATGCATCACTCCACTACTCCAAAAGAAAGCTAATCCATTAGCCTCCAATCCCTCCATCTATGCATTTTACTGTCCATCAAGTATGCATAGCGCATACCAATCTAGAGCTTTTATGTCATCTTCACATCACCCCCAGAAAAAACTTCCAAGAAATAAAAACCTCCTCTGATGACTCTTCCCCAGACTTGACATGACATAATCATAAATTTTCTCTGAAGAAAAAACCTAAACAGCTTTCTCCACATTATCCACATAACCCATCACAGTTGTCAGCTTTCTACCAATACGACACTAGTTGGTTAGATCAACGTCAAACTAATCTCACTTTACGAGCAAAGCCGTTACCCTCCGGAACAAAAGGGGTTTACGAAAACTACTTCAAGTGGAAACTAAAAAGACACTTAAATTGACTCGTATTGAATTCTTTTTCGCCACAGAAAAAAAAACTTTTTTTATACGCTTATCAGAATTAGTGGACCCAAAGGACCCAAAGATATTGATGGTGGCTGAGTGAGCATAAAATGGTTAAAAATGTGTGCCTTTTTTAACGCGCAGCAAAACGCTTCCTTTTTATTTTTACTTTTCCCCAGCTATATAGAATATTTTACGCTTAAAAAGAAAAGCTTACGTCATCGCTTGATAAATCGACTCGATCCCATATCTCATCGCAAATTCATCCACAATCTCTTGGCCGGGGTCTTCAAAATATACTTTCCACGCGTCATCTCCCTTGCTATTAGGCAAGCTCATCATGCCCACTTGAACCTCGCATAAATGATGGAAGAGGTTTTCATGAAGACATGTATACTGAACATGGTATGGGGCGACCTGGATATTAAATTCAATTCAATTAATCAAAATTCAAACGTTCTCATTTTTAAATATATCATTTCCATAAAAATTCCATTTCTTTTCCCTTCCCCCTCACCTTCTCTTCTCCCTTAATCTCAACACTAATATGTAGTCGAATCGCTCCCGAAACCGCACTTTTATCCGTTCTTTTCTCCAAATTATACCAAACGTCCATCTCGCCCGATAGGGTCCTCACCTATAAAAAAAGGAATTTAATCACCATTCCATTCCTCATTACATTTCCTTGTTCATCCTGACCATAATTGATCTATAAATAACACCCTCAGTGGTTAACTACATTAACTTAATTAAGTAAAAAATAATCATCACATCACTAATCAATTTAGCCACGCATTTCTCCCCATGAAAATTTCTCTCACGACAACTTTATCCTCTCCTCCCGAGGATCAACTATGTAATGGGTACAATTAATCCCACAAGTCTAATCCATTACCTTTCTTGTCACTATTCCTCTTTCTCTTCACTGATTTCCCTCCGTCACTATAATCAAAGTCATTAAAGCAATATATCTTTTCCGGCTATTTGCATTTAACCAATTCTCGATCACAGCTTCCTTTCCCTAAAACTTGCATCAACTTGATCATTGATCGGCTGTTTAGATTTTTCCCAATAAAAACTTTCCAGACTTTCCCGGAATTTCTTTCCAAAACTATTCTTTCCCATCTTTTGTATCAAAACTTAAGCTAGCATTAATCAGATTAAAGGTTAAAAACCGTTCATGTCACATATAGCTCTTGAAAAAAAGCTCTGAAGGCTCCGCTCTTGAAAAGAATGCGTTTCTTTTCCAACAAGAAAGTAATAAAAGGACCCCCAGTATTTCACTAGAGATTGCGAGATTCCATCCATTCCCAGACCAGTATGGGACATTATTTCTTCAACACTCTTGAGAAAAACTAGCTTTTCAAGATATGAATGAAATCACACTTTATGACTTAAAGCTGAGAGAGAGAAAGCTTCTTTTAGAATTCCCTTCCTCTCTCTACTCGGAAGCCTTACAAAGTCTCTGGAAGCTCCAGATAGGAACACGTACCTCGATAATAGTCTGCCCAAGAAAGTCGTCCGATTCCCTGGTGAGCTTCTGGCGTAATTTCGACTTGAGATCGTTATCCTCGTCCCATACGCGCACTTTAATTCGATCCGAGGAATTGTGGCATTCGCTACAAAGATAATGTAAAGATTAGAAACTATCATTATTTCAACTTGCATTCCAATTCAAAATCCGAAACAAAGAATAATCCATTAACTACTCTAGTAAAAAAATAGGTGGGAAGCTGAGACTTGAGCTTTATAAATGCAAATCAACTTTTCCACTCTCAAAATATATAAAACAATCTGGTCAAGTTCCCACAAAATCTCTCCCAAACTTTCCCCGTATATCATTCCATATCAGAAGAAATTTAATGAAATGCAAGTATCAAAATTAAACTACGCATATTCCCTTACAAATAAAACTTCTCGTTCCAAACTGGATTCAACTCTTGTGGCATAGTTCTCGTTCTCTTCTTCACTTTACCCACTTGGACGGTAACGTACGGATCTGAAGTTCCACTTTTATCCTTCGCAATCAAGCCCTGGGCGCATATCACTGTTCAACCACCCCAGTTGGTAACATTTCAATAGAAAAACGACGAAGAAGAAACGCGAAGAAAAAGAAAAATATATTAGCTTCTTATAATCATCATAAATATTTTTTCCGTGATGGAATCAACTCGTCAGGGGTAAGGAGGGGGCAACACACACAGGAAATGACAAAACATCTAAAAAGTCTCTACAAAAACGGTTCATAGAAAAGTACTCCGACTAAATGACTAAATAGCTACAGAGAGAGAAACGATACAATCCACTACAGACTACACAGCAAAAAGATGCAGACACTTCTCTACTATACTACTTCCACATAGCCTATTTTAAATGCAACTTTCTCTACAAAGGCTTCTACAAAAAGACATGACAAGACATGGCACACTTCCATTAAACTTTTTTTCTTTACGTACTTTCTCTCCTCTTCATTCAAATTTCTCACAACCCATTTCAATTCTCCTTTTTCCCTCTCTTTAAAAAACTTATTCCATGCACGTTTCCTTTCACTTAAAAAATCCAGTTGGTAAAAAGACCACCATAGTTTATTATAGACGTAAACAAGAGCTCTAAGTTTTTGTGGCTTTGACATTTATTTCGTTCCTAGCTAATTTTCTCTCAAACTATGTCTTGCAAAAGTAGTCAGAAACAGAGCTGAAGGTGAACATTTTTAAAAAGTCGATATAGCCAATGCTTTTAAAAAAGGATCCTCTTTTTTTCTAAAACTTTCTCTTATCATTATCCAGCACAAAAAAAAACAAGCTAAAACAATTCTATTTATCTTATAGCCAGTCTTACACGAAAATTTTCCAAGGATTTAAACTTGTTCTGAAACGGAAAACTTTTAATCCTTTTCTGGATTTCATCCCTAAACCAACTAATCTTATCCTGGACAAATGAGCGGGGTCAAACAGGAAAAACTTTTTAGGAAGACACAGAGAAAGCTGATCTTTCATGCATTTTATACAGACTACTATTCCGTACAATTACTCGCTACTAATTGTCACTAGTTTAAGCTTTCCGTGTGCAAAGCTCTGTCCAAGCTTGAGACTTAAACAAGCACTTTCTCTTTTCCAGCATAACCATTAAAAAAATTTGCATTTCCCTTTTTATTACTACATCTTTAAAGATTATAGCTTGGATCTCATCTGTCATCTACTTAAGAGCAGTTACTGTACATACGAGAGAGCAACAGCTATCTAGAAAAAACGGTGTGGTTGTGGTGGAATGGGTTGTGTGGGTGGTGAGAGTGGACTCATTTTTTTAAATCCCCTTTTATCTCACTATTTTTAAGGGGATATGGAAGCAGATATTAAAATGTGTATAAGCTCATTTCTCTTTTAGAGTCGTGAGTCGTGAACGAGCTTGGACCAAACGAGATTGTTATCTTAATTGTTTCTAGGTTTTGCATGCTCTTGTGCTGTAGATGGTGTGTGGGAGGTTAGAGTGGAAAAGGTTAGACTTTGATTTTTGAAAGTGGAAACGGAAGTCGAAGTTGGAGTTTTGATGAGCTTACAATTCCAAAAGCTTTTTTTTATCTATACTAATATTTCATCTATTTTCCTCACACACGTCTCCTAACCGACGTTCAAGCCTATTTTTTCCTAAAAATTAAATCTAAACATCGACCTTTTAAACCCTCTCCCTAACCCCACATAGTTAACAGGTTATAAGCATTATAAAAACTATTCCCGCCACTTGCGCCCTTTCCCTAAACTACTCCCAGCCTGTGTACAAAATTTAGGACACAATAAGCGCCCCATTTTGTCCTCACTTAATTCTCACATTGGCGGAAACAAAAGCCCTTTAGACTTTCCCTTTTTCATTAGAAACTCTCTCGCTCCACTTAAGCTTGAGTAACAGTTGGCCAAAGTCGCACTCAACAAGAGAGCCTAGAAAGACTTGAGGGGAAAGAGAGGATGAATTATATGACACTTCCCACTTACAACTTTTCTCTGTACCTCTAGAAAATTAGCTCTGCAAGAAATTCTCTCTACTGGAAATTCAGATTTGGTCGGGTGTTTAATCGAGGAAAAAAATCCACTTGCCAGTTGCCACCACCATCACCATCTTTAATGAAACTTGGATCATAAATGCGACATATATTTCTCCTATCATTTACTACAAATTACTTTCATCTTTTGCATTCCACCCAACTAGTCATTAAACCCGATCAATTTCATCTTCTTTCAAGGCTCTTTCAAACCCAAAACACTTTACAACTTTCTCTTTCAATGACTTTATCCTTCACTGAAATGCACAGAGAAATAGTGTTAATTAAGCTATTCCCATTCAAAAAGATTGGTGTTAATCCTCTCATTTCCATCAGCTCTTTCCAACTTTCTCTGCCTATTCATTACTTTCTCTTAACTTTTACATATGCAAGGCATAAATTTAGGTCGATCCCTGTTCCTAACAATTGTAAGCCCATCTTCATCTCCCTAAATTCACAATCAATTTGTTTCTATTTTCTTCAAAGATAACAGGATCATCCCACCCATTTCAAGGAATCAATTCAAGGAAAAGGAGTAGAAACAAAAGCATCTCCGCTTATGTTTTAATGTTTATGTACCTAATGGGGCTACTTTAAACATTTAACTCCTAACATTTAACTAATTTTACGACACAAATTCACAAAAATCTCCAACCATTTTCTCTCCTTCTCTCATGTCTCATGTCATGCCATTCACATCCATCAACCTACCCACTTCTCTCTTCCAACACAAAAGGATATTTTTCTCACTGGGAAAGCTTATTCAGACCTACTTAGATAATTACCTACTTTTCAAGGATTCCTTCTATAAATTAAAAGTGAAAAGGGAAACTTCACTAAATGGATTCATCTTCCTAAGACTACTCAAGAAATTACACAAAAAGGTTCGAAAATTCCTTCTCATCTTCTACTCATTATTTCGGGAATGGATAATAGATCGATTATTCCACGAGTCTCTTTCTCCCAACAATATTTTTTCTTTTGTGCTATACCTGTTATGGCAATCTTGCAGGACCATTTGGAAGTTCCTTCAAGAACCGACTGTTCTGCTTGCTCTATGTTATCAATATGAGTGTCAGGATCGACGGTAAATGTCGTTCTGTCAAGTGGAGATAATAGCATAAAATTCAATCTTTTTTCTCTAACTTTCTCCCAATCGATCCATGTAGATAGGCACTTCATTTAATCCGATTTCCATTATTTTAGTAATCAACTAAGTCAAGTGCATATCTACATTTAATTAGATTAAGTTCATTAGCGCGCTTATAAATTCTCCTACACCTGTTATTTCTCAGAGTGATGTGTTTTCCAGTGTTTTTTGATGACGTTAGTGTGAATTTTGTAAGATATTTACTCATTTTATAAATTCTTGAAACAAACATAAATAGCTTTGCCACATGAAGCATACCTCATATTTTAAACGCTTTATAGCAAGCATTAAAAAATAATTGCGAGCAAACTCAGTCACAATTAAGATATTCTTTAGAAAATAAATATCATGTGAAATTTTTTTACTCAGACCACAGCACGATATAGCAAATAGTAGGGTAGCGTTATCTTTTTATATTTGCTTGGACTTCACTTGCTTGCTCCTTACCAGCTTGATATACAAAATAAGTTGAAAGATAAAATGGTTTTGTACACAAAACTCATTATCACACACAGATACTAAAAGGAATTAATTGAAAGCTATTGAGAATTATCTTGGCTTAATATTTACAAGCAATTCATTTGGGGGGACAGTGTTCCATTTAATTTTTGCTGTGGGGTTTATAGAAACAAACCTGTAATAGCAATTTTAGCCGACCATTTGCTAGTCCCATCTAAGACAGACTGTTTAATCGCTTTCATGTGGCCTGTATGACTTTTCTCCTCTACGCCAAACACTTGCCTAAATATTAAGATAGGTTGACAATTTTGCATTGAATTTATTTTCCTGGAAACTTCCTGATAACTCTGTTAGTTATTTATTGCCAAATATTTGCGCGCAATTCATTAAAGCTTCGAACTTACCTTATCAGCTCGAAAATCTCAGGCTTTTGTCTCTCCCTTTGCTTCATAATCTCCTTCATTGCTGTAATTATACTGTTGGCTTTGTCCTCTGCTCCGTGCTTGCAACTCTTTTCCGCAGCTCCTAATATTATAAATAATTCATTAGTTCCCCAAATTTACAAAATTTCAGGGAATACAAGGAACTAGCAATATCAATCTATATATTAAAAATCATTCATAAACAGAGAGCGAAATCGAGTCCAATTAATATGTGAGTGTTGTTATTAACGTCATTAATCAACTTGAACATTAAAAGGAAACAGTGCTTATTACATTTTATCATCCATCCACACACACATTCGTTTTAGAGTTGGCAAACGTTCAGGTAAACTTTTATTCATCATCCACACCTTTAAAATATCGAGCGGAAAAGTGATAGTAGAAAGAAGATGGAAAATATAGAAAGACGCTGCTCATCACATCACACGAAATGGGTTCATGCTTATAAAACACGCTGCTTGGTAAGGAAAACGTTCAAGAGTGAAAGCGGAAAGCATAGACATCCTCAGAAAAAGGTAAAACCTATGCTAAAACTCTAAAGTTTCTCTAGAACGCTTGCATTTTTTAATAACAAGAGGGCAAAGAACTCTCCCTAGAAAAAAACTAGTCCAATTCTAAATCTTAAAAAAGGTTAGGATTTTCTAGCTATTGCTGTTAATGATTAATTCTTTTAGTCTAGTGAAGATATTTTTAAGGAGTGAAAATTCATTTGGCAAACAACTAAACAGCCAGGGACAAGTAAAGTCTTACTTGTAAATCCAGCTGCAGAGAGAGAAGTAATAGGAACCGTACAAGAAACAAAATAAATTACCGTTTATAATTATCCCAATAATCTAGAATAAATCATTTAATTATCCTTCTAAATATTTACTTAATCTAACTGGTGTTTGCGTCTGTGACGTTTCATGTATCACGATGCCTATTTCATTTCTAAACTAATTTATAAATTAGTCTGGTCTTCGATTAAATTCATGCTTCTATTTTTAAGGTGAAAAAATTGTACCATGTAAAGAGAAAAATATGTATCGCCTTTCACCTAACAACCCTATCCTTTCACAGTGTAGGTCTTTTGAAGAGTGTACAAGAAAAGCGTAAAAAGTGAAAGATTTGTATCAACAGAATGACATATTTACACCAGGAAATAGACATGTGTTGGTAAAAAGGGGTACAAATCTACATATCTTTGTGTAAAACAAACTTCCGTCACAATATGTAATTTCTCATTTCCTTTACTCCCTCTCCCACCTCATATCGCGGCATAAATAACTCATTTCTTATAAAAAAAAATCTAGTATGATTAACGCTGTCCTGTAAGAGAAATTTATTATATTTTTTAATTAAATACAAGAGAAAGAAATTCCTTACTCTGTAGACAATCCGCATTGAGCAAATCTTTACACTTTTCATGGCACTTGACTCCACACTCTGTACATCTCACTCCCTGCCTTGCAATCCCCCAGAGGAGTCCTTCACACTCGTAACAGTAGGTTGGACTGGTGGCCGTCCACAACACAAAGTTATGCGGGGTCGTACTCGATATAGGGTAGATTAGAGCTTGCAACGTCTTCTTGTAAACATGCATTTTCTGCATATTCCCCAAATAAAAATTAAACAAGACAAGATTAGCCCATATCACACAATTTCCTAATTAAAAAATATTTTATTACTCATGTACATTTACTACTCTATTTTTTCTCGTATCATTTTGCTGAATTACAAGCATATTTTTCATATATTTTACTATTTTCTTGCTTTTTGTTTTATAGCGGACTACAAATGTTAGATTATTTTTGTATAATTATACACGCAAAAGTATTATTATGATACATAGCGTGTATCATAAATAGAGAGATTGGCTTTAGGCATTATTTTTTCACTTCTTTTCTTACCGACTGTTCTAAACTTTCTTGTGTTTTATGTTTTTTTAGTGTATGAAATGGTCATAGCATTAAAACACATAGTTTTTTACACAAAAGGTTAGTCATAAATACCATTAAACACGGACATTAGAAATACGGACATTAAAAAGCATATCGATTACCAGCAGGGAATCTACTTTTACTCCAATTATAATAATGCTTTTGTCATTTTAATTCCTTTGATTGAGCTTCGCCTTTCGCCTTTAATAACTTCCCGGAAAAGTTTTAAGCAGTCATTGCTTTTCTTCAAAGTTAGACCTACTTTCCCCTGTCAATTATTATAAAACTTTCTCTTCTAGAGAGAAATAGGCTATGTCACAAAGTAATTTGGGTGAAGTGTACAAAAACTTTTTGTGATTCAAATGAATTTTCTTAATGTTTTATTCTAATTTTTAATTGTGTACTCTCAAACTGCATTCCCCAAATAGCTTTATGCTCTGGTAATTCTCATGCATCTGCTCAGAGGAATCTCTCAAGGACAAGAATCCTTTTGGGAAATATTTTTCTTCGCGGTTTCTTTTAATTGTTGAGGATAAATTACAGCAAATTCAAAGCTAAAGATAAACAATTTCAAGCATTTTCAACAAGCAAAGAGAACATTACTCAACAGAATAATTTCTACATTTTTACAGGGCTTTTCTACAGTCTACAATTGTCTTTGGGTGTTTTTTAATACAAGGTTTGTGTACTTTTCTCTAAGGGGTGCTCGTTTTTTTTGCGAGTAGGACTTACCAACTCCTATCCATACCGAATAAGACATGTGGGAACAAGACAACACAATACAACCCGTTTAAATAAATAAACCGGGGCGATTATGTACCCAAAACCCAAGAAAAAATCTAGTGCAGTTAACTATTTCTTGAGTCAACTGATGGAAAATATTTGGAATAAGAACCTACAAGGTTTCTCAAGATTCCCTTTCATTTCGCATGCTTTTTGGATTTATTAAATTGGATATATTTTTTAAATGAATTGAATGGTCTCCCGCTTCAAGTGGAACTATCTTTTTGGAATTTTTTTACGGGGACTAAGTCAAAGGGTTTTTATTGAAATAAGTCTCGTCAGTAATAGAACGGTTGGTTCACAGATACGGAAAAGAGAAAAACGTTACAAGAGTCAACTGCAATAACGACATAAACAATCATTACACATTGCCATTCAAAAAGATTTAGAGAAAGAGAAAGAGAACAGCACAGAAAGGTGCATAGAGAGAGAGAAGAAGAAACAACAAATTTATTTCACAAGACAAAGACAAGATAAAAACGAAGAAAGAGAAAAGATTTCTTATAGAAATGTGCCCTAAAAAATTCCCTAGTCTTTGTTAAATTATTCCTGAAATCGCATTCCTAATCATTAGTTAAGTTTTTAGCGCGCGTCATTATCAAATTATCAAATCACTTAAATTATCAATTTAAAATTGTTCATTCCACAAGGAACGAATTGCTTACCAGCTCCTCATCATTCAGAGTTGATCTCGGGATAGCATTTGGCAGGCCGGCAGCTTGGCGTTTGGATTGAGCCATTGTCTAAAAATAAGGATGGGTAATTAAATAAAAATAGACGGATCATAGACAAGTTTATATTGAGCAAGTTTTCATTTTGATCATCCAATCGCGGTACATATCTGGACCAACTCATCCCAATTCTCCCATCCTTTTTAAACTTTTAATTCCAAAAATTCGCATTTTTCTTCTCCATCCTTAACCCATAAATTACTTCAATAGACCATCGACTCTACAATCATATTTCCCTTCCTTTGTCCCGACTCTTGTTCCACCCAACGATCCCATACAATTAAACCAATTGGATTATACTTGGGCGACCGCCCTCATAACCCATAACAGTTCCATATGGACATCCACATTTACATCTTCATCTGATAATAAAAAAGACTTCTCGTTCTAGTCTCCCAGCTTTCTCTCGGAGAGTTTTCCTCTTAAGAAAATTTTAATGAGCATTCCAAAGTGAAACTGAAAAAAATCTCTCTCTCTAGCTTGAGCGACAAAGGCTCTCAGAGCTTTCCTTTCATTCCATTTCCCTACAAAACTAGAATCCTTTACAAGCTCTAATCCTATTTCACCAGAGAAAGCTAAGCTCTCACTTCCTGAAAAATATATAGTTTCGAGCTTAAAACTCTAGAGCAAACCCGTGTCCCAGATTTTCTCTACAAAATTTGAAAAATCTTCTCTCAAACTCTCCCACTTTAGAAAAAGACTATCTCATACATCTTTCCTGACTTTATGCTCAGCTTTCTAAAACCAGATGGGGAGAGAAAGTAACCTTTTGTTTTCCTTTTTAAGTGCATTCATATATCTCCCCTCTACTTTCTCTCTCTTTCTTATCGATTTTCATTTTAAAACCTTCTATTTGCATCCTACTTGCTCATTCCTTTTTTCATTTTATCAATTTTCAATGTCAATTTAATCCCTCCGGACTATCATTACTCCAAAAAATACAAATTCCTACCTTGAGAACCTGTCCATTTCAGCAGCATTTAAAAAATTATATCATTTTAATTTCATTCTCATCTTATTTCTTTATAAATTCAAATCAAAGCATTTTACCAGCTCAGACACCAGCGGAATCGACTTCCTCCTGGTTCTAATGTCAGGCATGCTGTCAATAGCAGAGTAGAAAGGATTGTCTCCGGGATGACTAAAATAGAAAGAGAATCTCACATTAATTTGATTAATTTAATTAAATCCTAAAATCAAACGGCTTCCATTAATTTTAACTACCCCAAAATTAATAGTAGGAGCATGAGCTCAAAAGGGGAAGGTATCATCATTAATCACCCCTATGACATGTCACACACACACAACAACCATTTCATTTCATAGCCCTAAAACATCCAATGCTACAATGTCACACGAAATAGTCATTTGAACAAAGCAAATATTTTTGGAGGGAGAGGGAGGTGGCGGCAGAACATTTTGCCCTACTTTGTTCTCATTTAATTAATTCTCCATTTGGGTAATTAGAATAATGTTGCAATCAAGGTTGGAAATTGCATATATAATTTTTATTCAAATTGCTTATTTGCATAAATATCACACGCGGTAGGTATTTACGTAAGTCCCATGCCATTCTAAAAATATTGAAAGGAATTGCTTGATAAGCTATTTTGCATAGCCGCCGTCGTCGACTCGACGACTTGTCGTTCGATTGTCGAACCATTTCATCTCAAAAACGACTCGACTGTCTCGCCTCTTCCATTCCATTCCTGAAAGAAGGATCGATCGGACGTGATTTTTTCAAAGTTGATATTTTTTTTCTGTGTGAGTGTGCTTTAAAAATTGTTTTTTAACAGTAAGTGGCTAATTAATTAATGTTTTGGTGGTTTATAGTTTTTAGTTAACTAATAACTTGCTGATTTTTTGATTCAGGTCTAAAGTTTTTGGAGTGAAGATGGATCCATCATTTCCTTCTTATGCGAAGGAGGCCAGCGGTGAGGGGATGGGGACTCTTTTGGACGGTACTGGATTACCTTACCCGGGTTGTGTGAATGACATGATGATTTGTCCCTACAACGAGAGACACGTTGTATCCGGAGGTCGTTACGCTCGTCATCTTTTCAAGTGTCGTAGGGTAAGTGATTACTTTGGCTTTATTTAAAAAGGTGATTTTGCGATTAGAATTGTTTGATTTTTAATAGAAGGCAGAAGAGAAAGCGGAGAGAGATGGAGAGGTGGACGAGGCGATTGCTATTAAGGATCCAACCTCACGAGCCCCTTGCGTAATGAAGATCTGCCCGTACAACGAGACTCATCATATCCACGCTTCCGTCATGGAGGATCACATTCAGGTGTGCGATGGGTACTACAAATTTCGTTACTACTCCCAAAAGCTTCTACCATGTAAGTTTCAACGAAGAAATTCTAATTTTGAATTTGTGGCATTAATTTTTAATAATTTTTATATCATTTCCAGCAATGATAGAGTATGATCCGCGTTACCCTGATTCTGAAACCGACAATCCCCCGCCGGGGACTGTATGTAGGTTTGTTGAGGATCGTACTGAAGAGCCATGTCCTCCTAGTGAAGTGCCATGGAGAACATCTTATCCGTCAGATAGTACTACTGATGATTCGTCATGGACTACTACTGCTTCTACTGGTTCGTCAGAGACTTGGGCTACTGCTCCGTCAGCCTCGGCCTCAGGGACAGGTCATGACTCTGACTCGGACTGGTGATCTAAATCCGCTCAAGCTAACGAGGACTAACTAATTTTCTACCTGTGCTTAATGAATTTAAAAACTTTTTCTATGTATTTACTTACGTAATACATTATTATTCTGAATTAAATTGGTCATGTAGATTTTAGAGAGCAAACCTGTCTTAGTTTCCTGTAATTTCTTCCACGCTAAATTCAGAGCGCTGCACTTGACATTTTTATATTGACGCTTTTACTCCAATTACACCACCCATATCATAATAATGGCTCGCTAGCGTTAATCAATTTATGGCTTGTCCCAGCTAAATATTTAATTGCATTTACTCTCCGCTTTGCGTGCTCCGTCTGCAGATGATAGGCCTTCTCTAATTTTAGATGTGCGAAACGTGTTGTGTGTGTGCACAATAGTCAATTAGGGCCCAATTTAATTGCGTAAACGCAGTAAATTTTCTACCAAACTCAAACCTTAGAAGCCTTTCATGTTAAACTTTAGCTAGTAGAGATTACCCCGAATGTTTTTAGAGAAAAATAGCAACTTACCCAGTTCCACGGCCACTTCCATCCGCCCCAGCAGTACCAGTCTGCTAATTGGAATAGAAAAAAAATCCACGTAAAGATCACAACATTTAATAAAAAGCTCTGCGCACTAAACAACAAGCTCATTATAAAGCTTTTGCGTAATAATAGTAAGCACAAGCTCAAGCTTTATTTTGCGAGAAACAAAAGCATTTTGTTTCCCATGCTAATCCTCCATTGTTTTCTTTTTTGTTAGAAAGAGTGACAGTGAGACTTGGAGTGTGTTTTTTCCAAGGGAAAGAAGGAGCCATTTTCTCCCAACTTTTCCCATTATCATAGCAACATTTCTGGATGACTGGCTCCATTCTTCCTCTTATCATGCGTCTAATTTTCTCCTGCGAAATTATGAATATGCATATGTTTGCGAAGAGTCTAGATCAATTAATAATTTCTCCTTGCCTCCAGTTAGACACGCCCTTTTCTATTGTGCTAATCTACTCATCAACTTGTAAGTCGAAACATTGCGAATGTGCCTAATCTTTTCCTATCAACAATATAGTTTATTAATGTCGATTTTTCACTCTAGAACCGACGCCTTAATGACTATCAGTGTGTACTCTCATCCATTATGGATTGGGCGCAGAAGAAAAAAATTGCTTTCCCAAACACATTTCCCACAATAGGGGAGAGAATATTGTGATTTGTTGAAGAAAAAATGGGACAATTCTTCCCAAGAAAGGTAATCGACCACCGACCAGTAGGTTCATTAGTGATACGGGGTGGAAAACAAGGAAAGTAATTTATTTTTTCTCTCTAGAAAAAAACCGTAGACAACTCAGCACAATTTACCAACTCATGTCAAATTGGTTAGAGGTTTGTCTAGAGTGTCATTTGCCCGAGAGGAAATTACATTCAGTCTCTCTCGGCTTCTTTAAGAACCAAATTAGTCTGATTAGCAAAAGCTGTCCGAAGGTAATCGAGAGTGCTTGACATGACAAGTAAATCGTCTTAAGTTTTCTCTCCTAAGATAAAAGACAATTCTACTTTACCCAAAATCAATTCTCGAATGGCAGCAATCACTGCAGTTGACAATGTTGAGTCAGCAATTCCATGACTATTATCATCACCCTATTGGAAAACATTCAGTCGTGAGCTGAATTTCATTACTTTTTATACAAAAATACTTTATCATTCCAAAGTTCTAATCAAAACTTGCATATTCCAATGCAAAAACTGCAGCATTTTCACCATTTCAACTTTCTCCGAGCTAACCCCAGCTTAATCACTCATTTCCTCCTGACATCAACTACCCTTCAGGGAGATTGCCCTGTTGAATCCTTACAATAATACTTTAACTTTCTCCGCTTTTTTCATCAAAACATTTCTCTTTTAACTTCCAACGATAATGATTATGTGATGGGAAAACGATGCATACCCTCCCATTTTAAACTCGGCTTTAAACGATACGCCTTCAGAGATTTTACGACAACTCATCCACTTCATATCTGATGAGTTGGATGACAACGCATCATCATCATCCTCGGAGAAAAAAACTCTAAACCCATTCATATATCGTACAAAAGCCTTTCCCCAAAAAAGAAGTTTCAAATGGCCCATGAATTTCGCCAAGTAGGCCCCAGTCACTCATCTCATTTCCATTATGACCGAGATCGTTGCGCTGACATATAAAAGCATAATCGAGATAGAGAGAGCGAACGCTTTTCTACAAAATATTACATTTTTTCAAACTATTTTCTTAAAGCCAACACTCCACCAGCACCATTTACTTGTAACGATATAACTCATCTTTTCAAATTGACTATAAAAATATTCGCGGAATATTCCGGTGCTGTTGGCATTCTCTCCAATGATTACGTTATGGTTATTGAGCACGATTATCATCCTCATCCGAGAATAAAGAATCTAATGCTTCCATTCAAGCTTAGACTCTTTTTATGTAGAGGATTTTTTTTCACCGATAAGTGACTCGACCTTGAGTCTATTTAGTTCACAAAAATTGGCATTATCATATCCCAGGTGTGTTCAGTGATATGGATTGGCTTTACCATCAACCTACTTTCTAAGCGAAAATAAGCAGCTTATTTAATATGCAAACAAAATCCACCATTTTTCCACTCCAACTCACAATATCTTCCTCCTTTCTCTCCTTCTCTTCTGCCTTTTTCTCTTTAAGAGTTTTAAGAAATCCCCATTTACTCCCCGGGGGACCCATTCCTTGTGGGCCTGGACTTTGTCCTGATTCAGCCATTTGTTCCTCATCCATTGAGACCGATACTGGCTTCGCTTCTTCATTCGGAATGCTCCCGCGTTGCTGATCACTCTCTTCACTAATTTTATTCTCACTCTCCTTCGCACCTGATAGTAAGCCCATAACCCCTTCAATACTTGTTGGCTTGCCTTCTTCCTCTCCAGCAAAGAATTTCCCAACACCATCACTACTCATCGACAACATTCCCAAAAACTTTTGCCCAAAAGAGAAAGTTCCACTTTGATTACTTTCCCTCCTGCTAACCCCAGCTGGTGGGGTTTGCGATGGCTGTTCAGGTTGTTGAGATGCACTTGGTATTTGATGCTGGTCACGTTCTTCTTGATGCTCTTCTGCATCCTTTCTCGCCAACATCATCTCTTCCGCCGCTAATCTCTCATCCTCCTCTTTCATCTTCCTCTCAAACTCTTCCAACTCGGCTTGCATCCGCATCTCCTCTTCATCCATTTCATCCTGTTCCGAATAGTAACCTCTGGGTTCCTTAAGACTGTCTCTTCTTTGTCTATCATCCTCCATGTCCCTTTCCATCTCCCTCTCCCTTTCTCTCTCCTCCTCTTCAGCCAATTTCCTCTCTTCCCTTTCATACTCTTCTTGCTCCAACTTAGCCTGATGTTGCCTCATCATCTCCTCCTCTTTCGCAATTAACTGGTCATCCTCTTCAAAACTCTCTTGAGGAGTATCCGGTCCACTAGTCTCCCCACTACTATCACCTTTCCCACTCGCACTTGGCTGTTTCTCCTCTTCCGATTCCTCCTCCCCTTTTCCCTCCTTCTCCCAAGCGTTATCACCCATACTACTACTGCTCGGGATGCTTATCGAAGGCCTCTCATCAGTAGTCCTGCTGCTATCCCTACTCGATTTCGTAAACTCCGCACTGCCCCCACTATAAAAAGCACTTTCCGTACTTCTCACACTAGTCGTGTCCTGACTACTCCCTCCGGAGCTCTTTAAGAAGAGCTCTTGCTGCTGCTGCTTCTTACTACTCTCAATCGCCATTCCAATTCGCAACCCAACGTCTGCCGGTGGCGGTTCAATCATAGAACCAAACTCTTGTTCTTCATCCTCCACTTCCTGCTCATAGTCCTCATGGGAGCTAGTTCTCCTCCTCGAGTTGTAAGCTAGTGGTTCGTCTACCATCGTCTCTTCTCGATTCGCCCTATTACTACTTCCGGTTAGGCTAAGTCTCCTTTCCAATATTGGATGAAATTGCTGAGGTTGTTGCTGCTGCTGTTGCTGAGGCACTTGAGCCCCTTCCTCCTTCTGTTCCTGATCACTCTCCACTCGATTAGTTTTCACAAGCAACTCTTGCAAAACAATATTCATCCTCTCCTTCATATCAACAGTGGCCGACATCGGGATATTATGACTCTGTTGGTAATTTGTAACGTACGTGTATTGCTGAAATCTCAACTGCACTTGGGGTCCAGTTGGTTGGCTCTCTACTGCAGCTATTTGTTGCCTTTCTAGCTCCTCCAATTTTTTCAATTCATACTTATACCATTCATCTTCGCTATCAATACTTTCCTCCGTACTTTGCCTTCTAGAGCTGACCCTTGAGCTCCGATACGAATGCGTACTTCGCGTATCCTCTTCCTCCGATAAAGTCCTTTGGCTAGGCAAGTCCAACCTACTTTTATACGATTGCCTCGTCCCACTATCTGTCGAACTGCCCATGTCAGCTTCACTCAAACTTTTGTATCTCTGAGGCTGTTGATACATCATCTGCCTTTGATTATAAGAAAGCCCTGATGGCGAAGTGCTTTGGCTACCCCCCGGGCTACATGATAATGGTGGAAGGGGTTGCGACGCGCTTAAACTTTTTGGTGGATAGTTCATTCCATTCTCTTCTTCTTCGCCATCCCCATCCCCTCTGGCAAGCTCTTGCTCACTAGCAGCCAAAAAGGTTACAGTTGGTGCTGGAGAAGTTGGTGGAAACTCTTCCATTTTTGACGTTCCAGGCGTTTCAAATAGCTCACTTCCTCTCATCATCTCATCTATAATTTCTCTACTTTGCTCCAATTCATCTCTCGAATCCATCTCTGGACCTTCAGATTGGCATAAGGGAAATAATTCATTTTCAAATTCCTTAGCTTTCTTCTCAAGCTCTTCATATTTCTGTTGTTCTGCTACGGCAGCAGCTAAGTCATCATTTTCTGGCTTTTCAGTCTCAAATTTTGGGATCGGCTCGAAATGAAACTCTTCTTCTTTCGAAGGCGTACGAGTAGGCGCCTTGTTCCCTTCTTCTTCTTCCATTTCAAGCGTTTGCGTTTCAGAATATTGTTCACCCTCGCCATTCTCATTAGAATCCATTTTCTTGAATGGAGGACTCTCCTCCTCTTGCCTTTCACTTTTCTTTTGAATTTTTCCGAATAAAGCGTCAACATTATTTTCCTCCTCTTCCTCCCCACCTTTCTCCGGACTTGGCTCTACGATATCAATACTCGGCGTATATTTTGGAGGAGGTGGTCTCTGCGGAGGTAAGGAATTCTGTCTTTCCGCTTGCCTCTGTCTATATTTCCCAACAGCTCTTGAAGCCGCAAACTCTCCTGAATTACCCCCGCCATACTTGATCCCATCTCCTGACCCAGGGCTTTTATAAGGACTAGTTGGATCCTCCTCATTTGCTTTCTTCGCCTCCCCAATAGTTTGGAAAAGACCTTGCGCCAGATCCGGAAGCTTATCAAGCTCGCTCTCAGTCTCAGTCCCTGACCCTTCACTCATTGTCCTTCTCGTCGAGCCTTTCATCCTCGGGAATAAATTGCTTTCACTCTGGTCACTCTCACTCGCCTCATAACTCCTCCCTCCTCGACTCCCGGGAGTTGATCTCGTCACACCTAACTGGTGTCTTCCCCTTCCTCTTGAGAAGGCATCTATTGCACTCTGCTTCCCTCTGTGATAATGCCTCCCTCTAAATTCATTCTCACTCGCTTCACTATCCTCACTCTGGCTACTCCACTTCCTCGCTTTTATTAGTAATCCTGATATGTTTGAAACGATAGATAAGCTATGCCTCTTCTTCTTCTTCACCGCTGTCCCCGGCGCACTCGCAGTTTGCGGGGGAGTAACCAACTTTGGCACGGAATGACCCTTTTGAATATCCGGTTGCTCATCATCCCCACTCTGTGGGAGACTCCTCGACCTCTCCTTTCGAGGAAGACTTAAATGCAGATCCTGCTGGATCCAATTTCCAACAGTGTTCATTGCTGATTTTAAGCTCGCTGAGCGCTTAGGCTTTTTAGATTTCTTTGCGCCCGGGGTAGCTCCATATGAACCAGCGCTTCCCCGACTCTGACTCCCATCCGAATGACTCTCTGGAGTCCCATTTCCTCCTATTGAGAGATAGCCAGCGCGCGAGTGAAGATATTGGACGTTTATATCACGTTCTCCTGGGACATATCGCATCTCATACGAACCTTGTGCCGGTATCATTCCTTCATGTCCATATTGTGGAGGGATTCCTGCCGCTCCTCTTAAACTATATTCCTCCGAAATATAAGGGGCAGGCGGAGGAGGCCTAGTATAAGGTGAGTATTGCTGGGTCCTCTCTCCCGGACTGGCTCCAGCGCTTACTAAAATATTCTGCATGTTTCTCAAACTCCCTTGAAGGTTATCATGCTTTTCACTCCCCGTATGGTGTGGACTTTGCGCCCTTCTAGAATACATCGGTGGCTGTTGTTGCTGCCCAGCCCATTTCATTTCCTCATGCTCCGTTACCAAATAACTTGGATTTTCATAACAAGCAAATTTGTTCGGAGTGTAAGTGCTCATCCCTCCCGGCGGTCCGTAAACGGTAAACTTTCCCTCATAATAATTCTGCTTCCTGTCATGATGATGGTGATGGTGGTGATGGAAGTGGTCACGTGTTAAACTGCTACTATTACTATTGCTAATTAGGCCATAATGTGAATTTATTATGAAGTGTCGTGGGTCAACTTGTGGCGATCTGGGGTCGTAGGGCGCACCACTGCCGTAAGGGAGGGAGTCTCTCTGCCCTCTGTATCCATAAGGGTCTCTACGGTTGTAGTTTGTGGAATCATCCGAATCACTCCCAGCCCCAGCGGCTGCCAACCCCGCAACTTTGGCATGGGCATAATGTGGTACTGGTTGGGGTGGGGCTCTGCTTCCATTCTCAAGTGTACTTGACCGACTAGCCGGGAGGTAGGGAGAGGACAAACCTGAACCTCCTTCAGCTCTCGGTTCGGAATAACCGCAGATTGTGTAGTTTGCAGAGTTCCTCTGAATACTATCAAGGCCAATAGCAGCCCCTCCTGGGATCTGAGACGATGAAGCTAAATTACGCTCCCTCTCACGCTCCCTTGATGCGGCCATCTGCTGGTTAAAATCTTGCCTGAGGAGGTTCTCCTTCTCGGCTAAAGTAAGGTCGTATCTTAACTGTGGTCCTGGAAGAAACATGGAATTTGTAAGATCCGGTGCGCCCCCTTCTTGCTGAGCTTCTTGCTCATCGATACTCCTCTTGGTTACGTCTGGAAGACCAATTTCCTGCACAGCTTGTTCATACTGGTCATCAGTTGGGTGTACTGGTCTCGGACTTACTTCTCCGGGAACGGGGCTTAAGGGCTTTGGAATAGTATTTGTGGCTATATGAAGTTGACCTGCTGCATGAGGCTGAGTATGCACATACGTCGTACTTGGATGTGAACTCTGATATCTTGAAGGGCTCGTTGGCGACTTCTCAATACTTGACCAATTGCTCAATTCACTCACGCCCGAATCCGACTTGGCGTGCATTAATGAACTCCCATTTGGTATAGATTTTGACACAGGCTTTGGTGATCTTGGACTAGGTCGAATATTAATGTCTGAATTAGCATCAATAGTTAGCTGATGTATTCCAGCAGCTTCTTGTGATATGGAAAGGTCATTCAAATTCGTATGGGAACTATATTCCGGGACTGGACTTCGTGGACTAGCTGCTATGTGAGCGACAGTCGGCATTTGTAATGAAGGGACTGTTGCTCCCTCAATTATTTCCGATATTGACAAAGGTTCCCTAACCCTATCGACAACACCGGATAGTGGCGAGTCAGAATAAAGGCCTGAATTCCTCGGGCTAACCTTTCTCGGACTTCCCGATTCAATTTGATGTAGCTTACTAGGGCTCATCCTGGATGGACTTTGTTCTAAGTCTCTTCCCCCGCCATACCTTAATGGCAAAGGACTTACAGGCCTCCCACCTAAATACCCATCTTGTCTCGTCCTCAAAGTCGCCGCAGCCGAAGCCGATTGCAATCCACTTAAGGGCCCATTAATTTGGCTATCACTTGAATAAGGGGTTGAGCTCTGGGCGGATTCGTATCTCGATATTGACATTGATATTCTCCCAAGAGGATCATAGTTTGTACCAATAAGGGCAGCAGCAACTTCTTGATCTGTAGTCCCACCAGTTTCACTAAGCCTTGATGGGGGCCTGTATGAACTGGGACTTGTACTTCTTAAAGCGTCCCTCATCAACTCTTGGGTTAATAGATAATCGTTACATGAGCTCGAGCTAAATCTACTACTTGGACTTTGGACAGCTCTTGTGCTCAACATACTCCCGCTCGAAGTATCAACCTCCATTGGAATAGGACTTCTACTGAAACTATTCAGTAATTGTTCCGTTTGGGTTTCCAGCTTCGAACTGGAATTTGATATTGAACTCAGTCTATCAATTCCCTTCCCACTCATCTCCAAATCGGTAGAGCCACTATCAGAGTCCATGTAAAGGAGTCTTAAACTTTCTTCCAAAGTGCTCCTCCCTTTTGGTCTAGTCCTGCTTGTTTTGGCTCTCCTCTGGGGACTTTCTAATGCTGACCTTTTGTGGGAACTGAGTCCTGATGCACCTGCTAACCTCGTTTTAGAATAAGTCGAGTCTAGCCCATGAAGTAACGTTTTCGAAGGGCTACGCAACCTATCAATGCTGTCCATTATATCTTTGGCCTCGAGTGAACTGATTGTTGAGAGTTCTTCTATATCTTTATCACTTATACATGGAGAGCCATGCGCCCCACGATAGTCTTTATAGTCTAGAGAACTGAACACATGTTGGTCACCAGAACCAGCACTTTTCACCAACTCTCCCTCAACCAGTGACGAACTACTCAACCTCTCTTTTGAGTTCCTCCCTATTTCACTCATCAACTCTTTGCTCAGCTCATCAAAGTGGTTCTCAATAGCTTCTATTGTTAGCTCTTGACTTTCTCCTTCCTCTGCTTTTTCACTTTTGCTTTCCTCCTCGGATTTCTCTGTGGGCGGAGGAGCACTAGGAGCTGGAGGGGGTGGGGGTTGCTGTCCCCCTTTCGCAGAGGTATCCACAGGAGCACTCCCATCTGGAGGAGAACCCCCTTGTTTCTCTAACAAATCCGTATCCTCCTCCCAAATCAAACTCAACTCTTGCTCCCCAACAGCACTTGGTTCAGCCCCACTATCCCTATGCGCTACGTTCAAGCTCCTGTAAAACGCTTCATCTGGCTGTTTAGTCCTGTCCACTCTTCTCCCTCCTGCAGGGGGGTAAGTCCCACTACTTTTCGAACCTTGTGGGGTACTCTCACCCTCAGCAACCTTTCCCTCTCCCTTCTCCACTTCCTTCACCGTTTGGACACTAACCTCTCCCCCTTCAGCCATTTGCTCCTCCATCATTTTTGCAATAATTCCTTGCTGTTGTGATAGCAGAGCTTCTGCTTTCTCCATCCTATTCCACATCACAACATACTCTTGACTAAGCAAGTCAAGTGCTTTCCAAGCGTACCTCAATTCCGTCTCGAGAACAGCCAATCTCGTAGCCAACTTTTCCATATAATCGCTCAATATCCCATCAACATTCTCCTGGTCTTGGAATGCCGTTGTGCTCATTGTCGTTGACGTTGTCGATGTAACCGTCATAGTTTCACTTGGTATTGAACTCATTGTCGTTAGCATTGGCTCTCCACTCCCTCGAATTAAGCTGAGATCATCTCTCAAGCTCTCCGATTGCCTCTGATCCATTACTTTCCACAGAGATTCAAATTCCAACCGCTTCCTTTTAATCCTTCCTCTTCCCCTTTCTTCCAATCATTCCTCTTTTTCAATTACTTGGGAATTTCTTTTGGGTTTGTTGATATTTCACTTAAAGCTGATATGATTCTACATTAAAGTTAATGATAATGCCATTTCATGGCCAGACTAAACTCTGTAGTCTTTTATACTTCTTCCATTTCCAACCGCAACAAGCCATATCCATTCCAGTTTGATTTCTTCTTTTATCAAATATAGGCCATGTCCCGAAGGCAAGCAGAGATCCACTCGATTAAGCTGTCAATCAATTTTCACTTTAACCCATTCCATCTTGCTAGTTCCAGGTGTGTTTAGATTACCCGTCACCGTCAACAGAATAACAGACAAATTCCCTCTCTGCAAAACCCTTTACCAAAAGGGGAATCCTTTATTTTTTGTAAAACTAATTCAATTTTTAAGTCATACCGACAATATGCAAGTGAAAGCATTTCAGGTTTACGTCATGTACGAGACAAGTTTATTCATAACAATCCAACTCTTTTTTATTATCCGCGTCAAAAGCATTCGCGGAAATGGCACATGAGCCGCTCCGCATACAAATCTAACCAATAAGGAAACGACCCCATTCCCTACTTCAAAATATCTGTCGTAAATCAAAACATCCGGGATTAAGAATGTGATCACTTCCGACTCAAAAAATCGGGCCAAGTCTTCGAGAAGGAACCTAATCGACCTGAAAATTTTTCATAAACGCCTTATCGATAGGTGCCCTTTCAATTTCATGTAACATCTGCTTTAAATCACCCAATTTCCCTTTAATATCACCCATTTATTCAAATTTTTCTCAACCATTAGGAGACTCGCTCTTCTAAAAAGAACTGATTAAATCCCACTTAAAAAAGTGAAAGCATTGCACTCAACCCTTGTCATTGTCAAGAGGGAGCGATTATTTCTTTTATTAAAAGCTACACGCAGTTTTTTCCCTTCTAGGAAAGAGACAAAGTAGTTCTGTCAACATTAGGCTGCCCCTTTTAAAACGTTCCAAGCCAAATCCCGTTTGATCTCTCATCCTCCGAGAACGTTGATTGTAAGCCATTGAGAGAAAGAGATAAAGTGAAAATTGTATTTTTTCTCTCTCCATAAAAGGAGAAACCCCTTTTATTCTCTTTTATCTAACGACACAGATGCTCCTGTCCACTCCACTTCTCTGAACTTGGCTAGCCAACACCAGATGTAGGAAATGGATTGGAGAGAGAAAATATCAGATAATCTGATCATCTGTAAAACAACATAAAAATATCGAAAATGGTGGACAAAAAGGTGGCAAAAAATGTGTACCAATCGATTATCTGATATTAGCAAAGGCACACGTGTCTCCATTGTAATCACCCTCTTATTATATTTTCCCTGCCAAAAGCAATTTCAAACTTGCGTAAACTGCCATTTGTAATGTGAGCGGATCAACATGACATTTTTATTCCTCATTTCAAATTCACAGATCGGAATCCGTACTTTCCTTTCGCATGCATAACATCCATTTATTTCCCTTCAAAAAATTATTATTTCGGACGACAAACCCGAAACTCTGTTGACAATCGCAACTTCTTTTTCCAAACACAAACGGCTTTAGACATACAGGAAATTGCTGCTTCCAATGAAAGTAAACAAGCTCATGTTATAAAATATGAAAATGTTCAAAAACCAAAAGCTGACAAAAGAAAGTATCAACAGAGAGAAATATGAGGGTAGCTTATACCTTTACCTCTTTCATGTCATATTCATATCCCCATTTACCCTTTCTAGAAAAAAAAGTGTCAAGGACTGTAATATTAGTTGTAGGAGGCATGATTTATGATGATTGAGTAGCTATCCAGACCCTTTTTAGTGAGAGGCGGAAGAAATATGTAATGCGTAAGTGTATGACTTGGTTTTTATTGTAAAATATTTCATATCAAATTTTTCGCGATTTTTGCATCAAAATATTTCACATTTCTTTTGCCAAAAGACATTCTTAAATCTAATATTTCTCTAAATCAATTTTTCTGCATTATTTTTATTATCTACGTCCACCTTTATAATAATTATAATTATTGCTTCTCTCTCTCAGTCTCAGCTGCAGCGCAACTCATCAATTAACTATTTTCCCCCAACCCTAAACAGACCCTTCACATTTCAATGCGCATCTTCATGGCTAATTTCACCCAATACAAAATTAAAGAGTACACTTGCTCTCTCAACTCCTCTCTCTGCATCTGTTTCAGATCACAAGTCAACTGCAATATGTACACCAACCACTTCCCCTCTTGTTGATGAGAACTTAAAAATAGAATATTCCATCCATTTTGGATGAACCTCCGTCCTACATTTTCCTCTCTACACTTTATCAATTTTTTAATCCGCATTACTTTCCCCTAAACAAGTCTCGAGGCATGAAAGAAAAGCATGTGCATGTCTAGAAGGGCAGGTGAGTTTAAGTGCGGCTTTTACCTGAGGTTAAGGAATACTCGCTCTTTCCCAGCTGTACACAAGCTGGTTTGTACTGAGTTATTGAACTCTAAAAAAGTTGGTCGATACAGCACACCCGCTCCTAGCTCGAGAAAGTGCTTTTGCCACGGAAAAAATGTTTTAAGATGATGTGATCGCGATCACCAACCAGGTAGAAAGGAGATGAGCCAAATGGAATTCTCTTATAAATCTATACAACTCCTTTACCTTTTCATTCCTTTCAAACAGCTTGACTTTTTGGTCAGTTTTGAAAAACTATTTCATTTTATTGGTTTCTCAACCCTTTTTACTTTCTCCGGAAATGCTCAAAGAGCAAACATCCATCAACCTATATTACTAGCAGTTAAAAGATTTCTCGTGCATTCCTGTTCCTCTAGATAAGCAGCTTTTCAGCTTGTCACAAACATAAAATTCCCTAGAATGGGATGTTTTACTGGAAAATCCTAAACAATCCTCAAGCCCTGGCAAGCGTGTAATTCCCAACTTATTTCTAAAATCTCTCATTTCTCATTGACAACTGACAACTAGAAATAAAATGTGTGACATATCCACAACTAGATAATAGTTCATTCCACCACGATCGTTATTGACCAAAACATCCCATAAAGCCCGTGACAGGTGACTCCAAAAATAATTCATTTCTCTCTCTTTCTCCCTATTTCCTATGAAATATTTCAAATTAAACTCGCTAATGCCCCTATTAAAACCATCAGTTGTTATTACCCTCTTCTTAGAATTGTCCAATAAAGTCTAAATGCAAATAGGACGGAATACAGAGAACCCCGAGCATTCAGTTCTGTGGCTTTCATCCAAGTCAATATAATAGAATTGGTCTTTAATGACATGTTTTTGCGTTCCCTTTAAAACCACTTAACAAATATAGGCTCCTCCACAAGACGAGTATTCTACTCATATCGTATTTATTTTCCTCTATCATCACCAACCCATTTAAATGGAATTCGCCGTGGGCAAACTCTCTTTCTCTCTTGCTCGTGCATGTAATCTCTGTAGAAAGTGGGAGACGCAGGGACTATATAAGAATAACCATTATATATAAAATGCATAGCTTTCTCTTTCATTTCTCCAACCACACGTTCCTTTCTCCTTGAGCGATGCGAAGCCAAGCAGAAGATGAGCAACTAGGATGATAATGATGATGACTCAAACTTAATGAAGATGAAACGAGAGAGTTCCTGAGCCAAGCCATATTACAAGCTTGCTTGGAGGAGAGAACCAACTTGTTTAGTGATTGTCGACCGAACGGAGAGAATATTGCAAAATTCTAGAACAAAAATCTCACGTTCTAAGAAAAATGGCTAAGCCATTCAATTCGTGTG
This sequence comes from Rambutsinella grinnellia, assembly GCA_027743725.1. Classification (NCBI taxonomy): domain Eukaryota; kingdom Metazoa; phylum Arthropoda; class Collembola; order Entomobryomorpha; family Entomobryidae; genus Rambutsinella; species Rambutsinella grinnellia. Next base: position 73,623 of record JAHZMU010001674.1, read on the forward strand.
CAATAATAGGCGTGACATGTAGACTGCGTAGTATATTTTTTATACGGGTTGGAAAACACAACCTGATTATATGTAATTTAACAAATGCAGATCATCATGGCCTACTTCAGTGTTAATTTTTTATATAGTTTATACGCAACAGGGCACAAAAACTTTAACCAATTTCGCTCCTACCCAACTCAGATCCTATCTTCCCAATTTTGTCTCCAAACCTCCATTTCCAGCCAACTTTCTCCTTCATTAAAATGTTTAGCTTTCTCAATAAAACTTTTTCTTCCCAGAAAAGACAATAAAATATACGGGAAGTAATCATTTTCTTTGCGTAATACCTAACTAATTTACAAACCATCATATATAACAAGAGGAGATAATTTCGGGGTGAAGCTCGTTATGGCGGTGGCTACTTAAAATAATTTTATATAAACTTTGGAAAAAGTAACAATTTTGTTTTCTTAAAAACCATTTTCAAACCATTTCCAAAACATGTCTCACCATCTGTTCCTCTTTACAATTGACTTGACTATCGATTTTCTCTCCCATTTCTACCCCAAAATAATCCTCATATTTCTCTTCTGATTTAATGCCTTCAAGCTTGAAGAAATCACAACAAACCACACATCCATCTGTATCTAGTAATTCATCCGTACAAAAGTAAAATCAAGTATGAAAGGAAAACAAGGATGAAGAAGAGAGCTTTTAGAGAAGTAATTTTTATATCTTAGCGTCATAGAAGAGAACGAGCTCATACACTCGTGGATTTATGCGATTTGCTTGTGAACACGTATAAATTTGACTTTGCACATGACTGACTTTGAAAGAAGTAGACAAATGTTTTAACATGACGTCTACATGAGTACTTGGAGTGGGGAAGGAGACAAAAAGTGTTACATTTAGCCCTTTCTCCTTAAAACATTTTATTGAATTGCTTATATATATTTTTTGCTCCACCATAAATCCCTCTTTGGTTATAGAGACAATGATGAATGAACTGTTTCCTAAGCACACAATGCCACCACCATTGACCACAACAACCGCCACACTCCTTTTAGTTCCTTTCAAGAAAATTTTCATAAAAGCTCTCTCATTCTCTATACCCAACTACTCAATGCCTTTTACTTTCTAATTGCAAATTCGAGAAGTTGACTAATGCTTTGTGGAAGGGAAACCGAATTGGTGAAAGGCGAATGGATGTTTTCACAAAAAAAAAACAATTTTCTCTCAGAATCAAACACGCCCATCATGTTCATCATTAGCATCCCATAATAAACCTGAAGAGGGGAAGTTGAAAGGAAAACGATAATTCCTACGAAAAACTTGCCAAACTTTCCGAATTCTTTCCAAAAACCCCACAGGCTATTGTCCAGTCTAGACTAAATGAAAAGGAACTCTAATAAGCTATGCGAAACTATGCGTACCCTTTCAGCTCTTTCCCATCATTGTAAACACGTTCGGAAAATATTTGCCGAATTCTCCAAATTCCCCAATTCAAACTTTCTCCATCCATTTATTATTCATTGTTATTTGCTACCAAAAATTAAATTTTAATTGATCTCTAGAAACAAAATATTCTTCAGAAAAAAAGTATAGCCCCATCCAATTCAAACTTTCTTAGCAATGATCACAACTTTTTAATCTAGCCTTTCCCCTTTTCTTTTAAAAACTTTCCTTCTCAAAGGACTTTCCCGTAAAGGAAATGAAAAAGAGACAAAAACTTGCACCTTTCCCAGCTCCTTCACATTTCTCAGAGTAAACTACAACATGACATGGAACACCCATCACTGCTAAAAATATACGCACGTGAAAGAGACCTGAAAAAATACTACAAAACGTAATATAACAAGACAAGAGATAAAAACTCTGAAAAAACTTTTACACAATATGCTTCACACAGCCCTACCCTATCCACGTACTTCCTGTCGAGAGAAAGGTATACTTAGAATCGATCCACTTTTCCCCTCACATGGTAGATGAATGGCACAATGGGAACCGTCTACCACGCCATGTCAAGTGAGCGTACTCCTTTCACCTCCAAATTCCAAAACAATTTCGCCATCCGCATCAAAACATTTTTTACTGCTTTAATTTTCCACTCCAATTTTAAATTGCTCGTGTGTGCATTAACTCAAGAAATTGTATAATTGAGATTGACTCGACTCCTATTTCAATTTCATCCTTTTGTTTTTTATTCATAACAGTTTCAAGTCCCTCTCATGAAAAGGTTCAGTACTTGACAGTGATGGCCATCTGCTCCTCGGTCACGTCAAGTATTCTCATTTCCTTTTAAAAACCCAGCTGCGATCTCTCCTTCTAAATTATTGAATGGGTACGGGATACACGTGGAAGTATAAAAATCTCGAATCAATAGCATTCAACCTACTTTCATAATATTCACTTTCCTTCTTCTACTAGCGCAAAAAAATGTGCATTTTTCATACACAAATCATATATAGCTTGGTCATATAAAAAATTGATCTTTCTTATCACTCCATTGATTACCCTTCATACTTTTTAGGCCCGCTCTCAAGAAAAAGGTCTATCACATCAATCAGCTTTTTCTACTCCAATTTCTCCATCCATTTCTCCTCCAAAAAGTGACACGCAACTCTCGATTCAATTTCATGCTACTATGCATCAATTCTAACTTGCACTGGACAGAAAAATATGGGCTGCATGCATGCCCAAAAATTCTTACAAGAAATTATTTTTCTCTCAATGAACACATTTCTTTCCTTCTCCAAACTTAATTCTTTCTCTATTCTACCGCTGTGTCCTGTCATGTCGTGACTGAAGGGGACCACCCAACCTAACTATCTACCTTTTCTTCTGTAAATTAATTTTTTTTCTGTAACAAAATCCACCAAAAAAAATCCCGTGGCTCTTCCCAGCACGACAGCCTTCACAAAAAATTAACTCCTAATATTAATTCCTCTCCTATTATTAGCACAGTAGAAGACCAATAATTACTTTATAATTTAAGGTCGTCTCCTGTAGGTTAATGGATGAGGTTTAAGTAGGTCAAAATCGTACTTTCTCTTAACATGACGTAAACCTTCCTTCTTGTCGGTATGACTCTAAAATAATTTAAATGGTTAACTTACTGCTGAAAAATTCCTTTAAATATTCACTCCCCTCCACGTCCACACCTAATGCAAATTCTGCCACAACTTATTTCTTTTAAAAGTTTTCACTTAAACCACTTTGATCTTTTTTTTCATCAATAGCACTTTCCCCCGAAACTTTTTTCTTAGAAACTTTCTCCTCCCATTTATTCTCCTCTTATCACTTCACACGGATGATGTAAGCAGCTGATAATTGGAGGACTAAGCTTATCATTATTATGTCATGCCAAAGTTTTTTTTCTCACTTTCACACTCACAACCACCACCGCCTACACCATCTTATCAGAGCGAGAAGGAAACTCGACCCGCACTCATATTTCCACTCTTGCCTTATAACTTGTGATTTATTCTACTCCCGAGTCATTAAAGTAGGAAACATGTGTAGGGCCATTAGACTAGAGCAAATTATTCGGGATAATTAAGAATAAGGAGTAGAAGTTCGAGGAAAACAGCAGAGCGAGCACTCTTACAAGTCATAATCTTGATAGGAGCTTTCTAGAGTAAATAGCCTGTATAAAACCCCATATTTATAGTGACCAACCGTTTCCACTTGCCTTAACCTATTTTCTACATGGGTGGAGGCGTCACCTTCACTTTTCATTTCTTGAGAAATGATTGGAGCAAGCTGCTCCTTCTTTAACGCTTTCACTAGAACAATATGGGTGGACAAATGGCAAAATATTTTGAGAAATTCCTAACAATGATAGCACGCTAATTATTCCCTGAAATATTTTCCTTTCCCTTCTCTGATTTATGAGTAAACAGCACGGTTCTCTAGCTCCCCTCAACGCCCTATTATTTAGTAATGGTTTCGGTCAGTTCATTTCATGCAGATGCACTCTCATATTTACTCCAACCTTGAAACGCATCCATTTCAAAAGCTAAATATAACCCATGTGGCTTTAATGTGACATGCGGTTTTCCCATCAAGGTTATTTGCATCATCACTAATCTGATTAGAGAATGAATTTTCTCTAACAAGAGCCGACACTATCAAGACAAATACCATTTTCCAAATAAAAATTAGTACAACCCTAATGGTTTGTATAGACATTCCCACTTCTATCTTTCCACTAAATATATTCAATCGAAATACCATCTTCCAAAAGCAAATCACATAAATTCTCCTAAACCCATCCCCAAAAAGGGTCCTAAAATTGGCTTTAGCTTTTGAATTTTGATAGTGGAATTGTCGAAGGAGGAGTAAATTTGCCAAGTGCCTGTCTCTTGAATAACGCATCTCCCTACTTCACTCATTCCCCTTTTATCCTTTCATACATAGTATTATAATATTTTCTCGGATTTTCTATCCTTCTCTTCGATTCTCTCCTGAATAAAAAATGGCGAGGGAGAAGACCTCCAGGTAGTTACAGAATATATCCATCTACTGAAGAAAAAAATCCACGAAGAAAAAAAACACTTCTCCTTTTATACTTCTACGCAGGTAAATGGTTAGAGGCAAACATCTCAATTGCAATGCTTTATTCCCTTTTTCTGGGTAGTAATAAAAATGAAATTTTAGAGGTTGACGATGAAGACTTTGCCTTGTTGCTATTTCCTTTTTCTCCTGCTGTGCTCCTACTATTACTCGAATGACTTCGTCCTCAGAGTAGGTCGTATAGACCTTTTGCGTTCCAACCTCCAACGTTCGCATTTTTTCCTCTTATGACTTGGAAAGAAATGGAAAGTTAGTAAACAAACCCATGTGTAATGGACTCTCTCATTTCTCTCAATCCCTGCTGTTTTCAATCTATATTTGATGATCCATTTTATTCTAAAGAATCAAGCCATGTCTATTATAAAATTATACTATTTTTATTAACTTGATCACGTGCATTTATTGCATTTCTCAACCATCTCCATTCAAAAAAAGTTCAAAGCAAATTCTTCTCAATTAATTGGTAACGACATAACTTTTTATCAATGCTTTTGATTACTTCCTAGAAAAGCGAGTTTAAACTTCAAAGAAAATATTTCCGCTTCTTTCTCCTCTTTCCTTCAGTCTATAACCTAATAATATTTACCCTTCTAGACACGTACCTACATAAAAGCTCTAACTTTTTAAAAACTAGCAAGTACTCTGCAGGTATACTTGCAAAAAAAATTCTCCATCTGCTATTCCTTAACTTGATCTTCATCTCTATTTATATTTTTTCTTCTTCGTGCTCTACACCAATCTAATAATATATTTATGCGGTACATCAGATCCTCCAACTTTCTCTTATGGGGACAGAGTGCGGAGAAAACGTTTTCATGTTTTCTCCATCTCAAAACTTCGTGGTAAATGCTAATGTGAAACCCTGCTGATGCTACAAACTTCCACTCCTTATCCTCAAAAAACACATCTCAACTCACACACAAAAATATCTTGACTTTTCCTCTTTCTCCGAGAGAGAAAAGCGTCAAACAAGAGCTATTCTCTGTAGACCTCTATCCCCACGACACTCTCTTGTCTTCTCTCTCAGGTCCTACAGATATCAAATGGACAGTGTAAAAAACTATTGTTATGTTCTCTAAACTTCCACTTTCCTTATGCCACATCTAGTCTACTTCATTTCAAAAACTTTACACATTCCCCACCACAAAAAAAAAACTTTCACTCCAACCATTCCACCATAAATTTTTTATTTAAATAAATATATCGATCTCAAATATTCTTTCCCGTACACCTTAAATATTTTATTATCTATTAGCTTTTCACCCACAGCTTTTTCACATGTGCAAAAAATATCGAGTTCGATGCCCGAACCTGTGTCACTTGTTCACTCTTTTATTACTTTCACTCAGCTCATCACACCGGATACAAGATTAAAGCCCAATTTTCCATCCTTCTTCACTTTCCCCCTTTTTTACTCACGCACAAGCATGTTTCTTCTAAGTGAACGACATAAAAACTCTAATATTATTCGTACAAAGATCCCCGCTTAGTTCACAATCTCCTTGAAGAATGTAGCTAAGAAAAAAATGTGTAAACATTTTTTATTCACTGCCAAAAATATTGGCCAACACTCTTATATATAAAGTATATCTTAAAATACTTTCCCCATTCAACTACACCACTCCGTTTCCTCCCAGCTTGAATGAATGACTGATGAGAGGAGAGAATCTAAGTAGTCAACTATATCCAAAGCCATCCTCTCCTCAATGAATAGTGTCAAAAAATAGGGGGA
>JAHZMU010001675.1:0-27389 GCA_027743725.1 Rambutsinella grinnellia
AACGCATCTAGTTGTTCTTAAGTAATTTAGTCAACGTCGGTAGCCAAATGTCAGAAATATCCATGCCACTATTTTGGTTAAAGTTGTCATCGGTAATGTTGATGTATAGGGCTTCTTTAAACTTTCGGGAGAAAGTTCTTGGCTCCTTATCAATAATGGCTGATGAGCCAAACTGGATATTGTGACCAGGATTCTCTATGGCATGCATTGCTGGTGCAGATGTCAGAATTCTTCCATGTCGAACGTCCGCTTCGTGTTCTTTTGTCCTAATAGATAAGTCTCGTCCAGTTTCGCCACTATACTGAGATCCACAATCACAAGGAAGGGAATACACACCACAGTTAACTTTGCAGGATTGACTATCCTTTGATTTGTTTAAAGATTTCATGATCTTCTCTCCAGTAAAGTATCCCACATTTAGTCCTAGATCTTTTCTGATTATTCTTGAAACATTATTCGTTATATCTCCTATAAAGGGAAGAACACACCATTTTTCATCGTTATCTATTTTCGTAGACTTGGGTTTGACAGAGAGATACTGGATTCGTTTGCATATTAGTTGCAAAGGGTAGCCATTTTTAGTTAATGTGGTCTTAAGAGTTTCAAGTTCATTCGGTAACGTTGTATCATCACAAACAAGAAGAGCTCGGCTTACTAACGTATCGATAACGGCTACTTTTTGAGAGTGGTGATGGAAGGATGTGTAGTCCAAATAACGACCAGTGTTTGTTAGCTTCCTGTATACTTCTTTACTTAAGGTCCCGTCATCCTCGCAAGTGATAAGAATGTCTAAAAATGGAAGTTTACTTTCTTCTGCTTCTTGGATCGTGAACTGTAGTTTAGGATCGTAATTATTAATCTTGTTGAGTAGTCTTCGCTTAGATTGTTTGTGAATTATAGCAAAGACATCATCAACGTAGCGTTTCCAAAACTTGATATTTCTTTCATTCTTGACATTTTTGTCTTCTAAATCAGATAGCACGATATCAGCAAGGATTGGGTAGAGTGGGGAGCCCATGGGTGTTCCATTGTCTTGTCTGTAGAAATTACCTCGGTGGGATGAGTGTGAAGTTACAGCTGAATCCGCTGCAGCTGAATTTGTTTGAGACGATACAGCTGAATTCTAGAAATGGTATATTATGAAGAAATGAAGCTTGTTTTTTACTTGTTAAATTAAATAAGTTATTTTCACAGCATTTATCAATATTTTAGTTAAATTTGTATTTTAATCCGAATTCACCCTTTAGAGATGAATCGACATACACATAATAAATTCAACTTATTTCAACTTAATCCGATTTCTATCAGCTCAATATAAATTCTAATAAATAAATTTTATCAATTACGGCTGTAATATATTTTTATAAGGCAAATTTAATTTTTGAGAAACAAATTATATTTTTTTAGAACTCAATCATATTTCTCACAGCTGTATTATATTTTTCACAGCTTAATTGTGATTTTCACAGCGGAATTACATTTCTCAGAACTCCGTTCCATCTTTCACAGCTGAACCATATTTTTCAGAACTGAATTATATTTGTCACAGCCAAATTATATTTTTTACAACCGAATTATATTTTCCGCAGCTGAATTTGATTTCTTACAGCTGAATCTACTTTATCACAGCTAAATCTAATTTTATAGACCTGAATCCAATTTATCACAGCTAAATCTAATTTATTACAGCCGAACCTATTTAATCACAGCTAAATCTATGTAATCACAGCTAAATCCAATTTATCACAGCTGAATCTATGTAATCACAGCTAACTCTAATTTATTACAGCTAAATCTTATTTATTACAGCTGAATCCAGTTTATTAAAAGTAATTCTTATTTATTACAGCTAAATCTTATTTATTACAGCTGAATCTAATTAATCACAGCTAAATCTTATTTATTACAGCTGAATCTTATTTATTACAGCTGAATTTTATTTATTGCAGCTGAATCTAATTTATCACAGCTGAATCTAATTTATTACAGCTGAATCTAATTTATTACAGCTGAATCTAATTTATCACAGCTGAATCTAATTTATTACGGCTGAATCTAATTTATTACAGGTGGAAATGATTTATCACAGCTGAATTATATGTTTTACAGCTATATTATACTACTCGCAGGAGAAATATATTTTAACGACTAAATTATATTATTCACAGCTGTAGGATATTGCGAGAAACTAGCAATCTTTATGTCTCAGTGGTGGGAAAAAGTAACGTTCAAAAATGCTGGAGATGTCGACAATGCTATTCAGCCTGTTCAAAAGTGCTTCTATTGACTCTTTCGTGCTTCAGAAAGTGAAAAGTGGAATGATTAATAACTCTTGCTAATTGTTTCCCGTGATTTTATGTGCAAAATGGATAATGACAAGTAAATCAGAAATACCAAATTTTAAAAGGTGAGTGAAATGAGTAAAAATTATCCAGAATGAAAAGAAAATGGGAAACGTACAAAATTTCTTTACTAAAACTATCGCGTATTTTTATTTAGTCTTTTCAGGTATTTCATGAAGCGAAGCTACTAGTGAACTAACTACAAAGACGGGCTCGACCGGCCCTTATAAAACCTTTCCCCGTCAGAAGGAGCGAAAAGAAAGAAGAAAAAGGACAATCATCATCATCTTAAAGGTAAGGTCTATTCAATAAAAGTATTTACGAGTAAGTAGGTATAAGCTGTAGACAAACATGTAAATTATTAATATTTCATGCATCTCTCTTTTATATTTTTAACAGGTTTTCTTGAGGAATGGAAAGACTAACAGCGTCAGATAAGTGAACATTTTAATACATAAAATAACATATTTTTTGGGCTTTTTTACTTTGTGGATTTTTATGAATATTTCAGCGTTATTGGACTTTGAACAAATGGGACAAATTTGAACTACTCTGGACTACAAAGAATACAATGGAAGGAGGGAATCGAAGCAGAAAAAAACATCCTAGCGAATGGATGAAAAAGTTCTCATCCCTCCTAATTCAAGATCAAACTGGTAAGAAAAAATGGTAATCCCTAAAATCTATTTTTATACAATAAATGGAAAAATAAGAAGCTAATGTCTCGTTTTATTCTAGGTCATTGTTTGCGTCATCCTCTTTGTTGTCTGTGAATGAGGTGGGATCCTTCTCTAGGTGGAGTGAAGCGTTCTTCATGCCCCGCTTCTACAACAGCTGAATTAAAGTATTAACTGTTAAATTAAATTTTTCTGAACTGAATTATATTTTTACAATTAAATATCTTATACAAGAATATAACTTATTGCAGCTAAAATTTATTAATTAGGGCTGAATTTAATTTATTGGGACTGCAATTTATTGTGTAGGGCTGAATTGTATTTTCTGCTGCTGCTTTAACTTTCCTGCAACTGAATAATAATTTATAGAGTTAAATTATATTTTTGTCGCTAAATAAGGTTTCTAAACCTGAATTATACTTTCAACCGTTAAATATTATTTTTTGCTGCTATATCAACTTTCTAGCAGTTAAATTATATTTCTTACACCTTAAATCTTAGCAATGAACTATATTGCGCACAGCTAAAATAATAATTTTTTATGCTGAATTATATTTTTAAGAGCTAGATTATATTTTGCACATCTAAAATATATTTTCTAAAACTTAATTATAATTCTTGCTACTAAATAAATTTCTTGCAGATGAATTATATTTTTTGCAGCTGAATTATTTTTCTTACATCTGAATGCTATTTTTTGCAGCCATTTTTAATTTCTGGAAGCTAAATATTTTGCGACTGAGTATCATTTGTTACAGCTTAAATAAATTCTATTTAATATGGCCAAGTTACGTTTCTTAAAGAGTAATTGTCTTTTAGCAACTGAATTATATTCCCAATAGCTAAGATAAATTTTATATTGGTGAATTATAACTAGATTATTACAGCTAAATACTGAATATTTAAGCTAAATAATAATTACTTCAACTAAATAGTAAGCATTATTTACAGCTGAATATTAATAATGTCAATTGAATAATGGTTATTGCAGTTAAATAATAATAACAACAGCTAAATCCGCTTTGCAACCGCTAAGATTATTTAACATAACCGAGCAAATTTATTAAAGCTTACTCTAATTTGCCAAAGCTGAATTCAATTCCAGAAATTTATTCCGGTTGTAATAAACAATATTCAGTTGTACGAGATTTAAATCATTTGTTAAATAATAAATTCCTTTGCAGAAAAATTATCTTAAGCTACGACACTTTTAAATCATTAAGAGTTAGCTCTAAAAGATTAAATAGAGCTTTAACGGTAGAAAAACCGATGCCGCTGCAATGACCAATATTTAGCAATATATATAATTCCGTTGAAACAATAATTATTCAGCTATAATAACTACTATTCAGTTTGAATAATTACCAATTAATTGAAGCAATTACTGTCCAGTTTAAATAATTACTACTCAGCTATATAATTACTATTGAGCTGCAATAATTACTATTCAGCTAAATTAGTTTTTATTCGGCTGATATGATTATTATTGAGCATAAGTAATTAATATTCAGCTGTAATAGTAATCAATTACAATTGCACAATTTACCTCAACTATTAGAAATATAATTTAGTTGTCAAACGACAATTACTCCTAAATAAATGTAAATCGGCCGTATTGAGTAGAATTTAACTTCATTCGGTTTAATTTAGCTTCAATAAATAGGACTCAAAAGCAGCATATTTAATTTAGCTTCTCAAAATTTAAAATTTCTACAAGAAATGATATTTGAGTGTAAAAAATACAATTAAGCGGCAGGTAATATAATTCATCTTAAAAAATATAATTCGGCTGTGAGAAATATGATTTGGCTGCGAAAAGTATAATTCGGTTCAAAAAATATAACCCAGCTGCGAAAAATTATCTTGAGCTGTAATAAACTAGATTCAGCTGTTATAAATAAGCTTCATCTGTAATAAATTAGAATTAGCTGTAATAAACTAGATTTAGCTGTAATAAATAAGATTCAGCTGTAATAAATTAGAATTAGCTGTGATTACATAGATTCAGCTGTGATAAATTGGATTTAGCTGTGATTAAATAGATTCAGCTGTGATTAAATAGATTCGGCTGTGATAAATTAGATTAAGCTGTGATAAATTGGATTCAGGTCTATAAAATTAGATTTAGCTGTAATAAATTAGATTCAGCTGTGATTAAGTAGATTCAGCTGTGATAAATTAGATTTAGCTGCTATAAATTAGATTTAGCTGTAATAAATTAGATTCAGCTGCAATAAATTAGATTCAGCTGTAATAAATTAGATTGAGTTGTGGTAAGTTAGGTTTAGCTGTAATAAACACAATTGTGCTGAAACAAACCTAATTTAGTCGTAAGAGATTAAATTTAGTTTTCCAAAATATATTTCAGCTGTGGAAAATAAAATTTGACTGTCAGAAAATTAATGCAGCTTCAAACTAAATAGATTAGTCTTAATAGTTAAACTGAGTTGTCAAAATTATTATTCAGCTGTAGGAAGTAAAATTTTACTGTAAGAAATTTAACTCGTCTGTAAGAAATATTACTTAGCTGCAAGGAATTAAATTCGGTTGTCGCAAATGTAATTCAGATGCGAAAAGCATAATTCAGCTCTGGAAAATATAATTTAGCTGTGAAAAATATAATTAAGCTCTGAAAAGTATAATTCAGCTCTAAAAAATACAATTCAGCTGTGCAAACTATAACTACGCTGTAAAAAATATAATTCAGCTGTAAAATATATAATTCAGCTGTGAAAATATAATTCAGCTGCGCAAAATATAATTCAGCTGTGAAATATATAATTCAGCTGTGAAAAATATAATTAAGCTCTGAAAAATATAATTAAGCTGCGCAAAATTAGATTCAGCTGTGATAAGCTGGATTCAGTTGTAATAAATTAGACTTGTCTGTGGTAAAGCGGATTAAGCTGTAATAAATTATATTGATCTGATACAAATTTTTTTCAGCTCTAATAAAATATATTTAGCTGTAATATAATATATTCGGCTGTCAAAGGTAAGATTTAATTTAGTTGCCAGAAATAAGATGCGGCAGTATAAGTAAAGTATGTCCGCGACAAATTAAATTCCGCTCTTTGAAGGAAAAGTTAGACGTTAGAAAACGCATACAGTTCAAAAAAGCCGATTAAATTACGTACAAGATGAATAAGCTATAAAAATGAATTAAGTGGCTCAAAGGGAGATTTCCTGAAAAAATGTGAATTTATATGGAATTTCGATATATGCTGTGGAAAAGTTTAATTTAATTCTAAAAGTGAAATATCAGCTTCATTTCTCCATAAAAATATCATTTGTAAAATTCAGCTGCATCGTCTCAATCAAATTCAGCTGCAGCGGATTCAGCTGTAACTTCACACTCATCTCGGTGGGATACATTATTCTAACAGGCTAGCTTAAGCAGAATTATTATATCGTCCACCTCTAGATTGATATCTGGTTTCCAGAATGGATTAGCTTGAAGCTTCCGTCTTATTATTTCAAAAGTCTTATCCAGAGGAACATTTGTAAATAGTGATTTGTAAAATAAATTATCTTAGTTTCCAATTAATTATATGTACTTTTTTCCTAATAGATAATTCACATGGATCTAGCTGCAAGAAATATTTTTTTGACAAGTGAAAAAAGAATAAAAATATGTGACTTTAGGTTTGCGCGACGGTTGTCTGATTGTACTTTTTATGAGTTAAAAGCAAAGAACCAACCCTTGCCGTGGCGATGTTTACAGAGAAATATGATGTGTGGGCGTTTGGAATAACGTTATGGGAGATTTATTCCCTTGGGGAGATTCCGTATGCAGGAATGTCATGGACAAACAACTTTGCAAATAGCCTGGAAAACGGGCTTCGGTTGGGACAACCCAAGTATTCTAATGATCAAATTCAATTAGTAATGAATTATTGTTGGCATATGAATCCAGACGAACGGCCTAATTTTTCACAGTTAAGGACTATGTTAGAGGATTTGAATGGTGGGTACGCGGCATACACATTTATTAATACTGACGAAATACTAGATTAGTTGTTGATATTTGTATTTAGAATATTATGTTAATCGATACAGATTTATAATTTGTTTGCGTAAAGTGAGAATAAAAAATAAAATTTTGAAATGTCAAAAACTCGGGCAGTCTACGACATTAAAAATAATCAAATTTTGCCTTTTTTGTTTACGTGTCTTGTTGAGCACATTTAAAGCAATCCCCACAACAAACTTGTTTTATCTGACCAAGCACAATAGTCCACTTGCTCCACACAAAGAAATGGAAGAGAAATAAACGTTGAATGATGTTCAAAAGTGCATCTAGTAGAAGAAGAATGATGAAAATGTGCGTTATAACGACAACGCTCAAGCCCATCCATAGCAAAAATAGCATAATATTCAAGATCACAATGCTAATACACCAGGTGATCCCCATTAAGATGCTTAGCTTCCAGAATAGTCGAAAGCTGAAAAATACAACAGCACTTATTAGCAACAGTAAAATTTCGAGTTTCATTTAAAAACTTAAAGCATTTTTCCTTCTTACTTTGAAATGCTAGAATTTGTTTTTGAGCTCTGTGCGAACTCCGCATTCTTTTTCTGCCTCCTTATAGACCTCATTGTAAGAAAAATTAAGAAGGAAATGGTTACAAGCGCAATTGTTAAAGGCAAAATCATATCGATTGCTTGTCTAAGTGGAGGTAAGTCATCCTTGTTCGCGTGTCTCGCCAAACGTAATCTCTTACCATCTCGGGTGAGATAAATTTTGGATACGAGTTTACTTAAAACACAAAATAAACGCTTAATTTTTAATTAATGCTAAATAATTAGCTTGCTTACCTAAGCCCAAATACGTTTTCGATTAAAATAATAATTCCAATAAAGAATGTAGATATTACACAAGCTTTTCCAAACTGCTTCGGGAATTTCCAACGATTCTCTTGTTTTCTAAGGGTTGGATTTGTCACGTTGCTTTTTCTAAATAATATACAAAATGCGAATAAATTAGTTGAGGTAATTTAGCTAAAATAATAATAGAAAATTTACCCCAGATCCTGCCAGAAATTCCAGTTGATTAATGTCAACAGTGCAAAATTTAAAGTAATGCAGAACTCCCCCAATAAACCTACAAATATACAATTAATGTTTGAAATATTAATTGCTAGGAAAAATTTATAACCCAAAATGTAATCTGAATCTTGAAGAAGTTTGTTGGGCAGATATAATTTCCTGGTTGATATTATAGGGATTACAACTCCGGTTGTTATGATTAAAAAAAACCAACTTCCCTAAAATAGTCTGAAACCGCCAAGTAATTAGGAGAACTAGCCATGCGATGGGAACAAAGATGATTACAATAATAGCTCCGATTGCATTTGAATAGAGGACAATTTCACCAAAATAGCGGATTAGAAAGTAATTCATTATTAGCCCTTCCCCTTTACATATTAATGCCACTTGGGTAGACTCAGAACGCGTTTCAATTCCATTCTTAGTGAAATGTGAGATTGCTTTGTCAAGGCAAAAGTGTTGGGGTTTTGCTAATGACAAGGTTTGATTAGGAAGGTAGTCGGAGTAAGTGTAGTAAGACAGTCCTAGTTTTCCAATCTTGAAATCGGATGATATGGAAATCTGTTCAAAAGTGTCTGAGGCTGGGACCAAATTCCTTCCTTCCCACTCCTTTCGAGGAAAAAGGAGTTGTTGAAATTTAAAGAAAACTTTTGAAGAATGTCAGAGGTGATGTTGGATGATTCTGGCGTCGTGCAGTTATGTTTTGGGTTCACGTCATCTTCCATCTCGTAATAAATTTGTAATATCATGTCGATAGGACAGCACTTGGATAAAATAGAAGGTAAGATTTCGGGTGTGCTTGGAATTGGAGTAGAGATATTTTCAAGGTTTTGCAAAATACTAATTTCTTGGCAACATCCAAAGCTGAGTAATAGTAAGAGGAATGATGTCAGCGACAGAAACATCTCAGCAATTTTTCTAACACCAGCTATTTTTACCTATAGTGGTATGAAATGAACTGAAACAAAATAGATTTGCAAAGTTTTCATAACCGAAAAGCTAAATTTAAAATGAATTTGTTTGTAATTCATCCGTGATGAATCATCACAGAATAAATTACCAATTAGTCTAGTAAATAGCTGCTTTGCATTATCAGCGGGCTGACGTACAGAATTAAAATTTAAAAAACAATTCTACAAAATAAATTATGCTATTAAACAACTCATAATCCATATTCATATATTTCACAGCAAACATATTCTCTTTTCCAGTAAGAAAATTTAATAATTCACGCGGCGTAAGATAATTTAGTAATTGGAAAGCAGGTAACTTAATATTTTTGTTTAAAATTTGCTGCTATATTTTTTTAAAGTTTAATTTGTTTTAATATTAGCAATCAAAATGCTATTGTTGCGAAGGGATGATCAAAACATTTTAATCGCTTCTTTGTCATTCTATAAATGCAACGGTGGAAAAGGCTATAGCAAAAATAAAAATAAAAATAGTATTATTTTGCTAATTTAGTAGTCACGACCGGACAGTGATAATTTTTAAATATTGCGCAAAAACTACAATACAATACAAAAAGCCACAATTAAAATACCGGCACCTATTTTTTCTTGTGCCCTCTGCCATTTTAATTGAACTTCAAGACAGAAAAGCTTACATAACAAAAGGGGTATCAAAGCCACTGCGCTGGCTTTGGTTCATTCTTTTCCACATTTTTGCCTTAATAATAATACTTGAATTCTACTTTCTGAATATCCATACTTCTCACTTCTTCAAGAAGAAGAAATTAAGAAAATATATTTGAACCAACGAATGAGCAAGCTAAAAGTAGCTGTGAAAGAGGTTTAAGCCATCACACCCATCTCAATGGAGTTCAAGCCGTTTTAAAAAAAATGACAAAGAGTTTGTCGCTTCAGTTTGGACAAATACTCAAAGCCGTTTTCTTGATGCGTTATTCATATTGCAGTAGATTTCTGTGACATGATTTTGTTAAATGAAATGTTGCAAGAACTTCTTTTAAATTGTCTTTATTATTAATAAATATTTTTTGAATAAACATTCACGATTTTGGATTGGATTAATTTTTATAAAGATATATTATTGAATATCAATGTGTTTGAGGCTGGAATCCATTCTCATCAGCCACATAGTTCACCGTGTACGTTTGACCTAAAAGGGAAAAGTTAAAAACTGTTAAATTTGCTTCAATATTTTGCTGCGTTTTTTTTATAACAATTTCAATATTAAATACCATCATTAGCAGTGAAGCTGAAGGCACCCGCGAGATCTCCTTGACCAGTGACATCCTGCTGAGGACTATCGGATGTTCCAAAATCAAACTGGTATTCTCCAGAGTCCTTGACTGGTTCAAATTTAGGTTTGGCATGCGATTTTGGGCGAGGAGGACGAGCGTTTACGACGCTAATAATTAAAACGGCCACTAAGATCTGCAATGAATAAGTTTGAAATTACGAAAATGCTTTATAAGCGAATGACAATTAACTTACGTATTTAATCATGATGATTTAAGAGTCAAGCAATTTTAGTAAAATGATTATTGGTCAGTTGCTTCAAGGCGATTGTTAAATAGAGCCTTTTACTCAAAGCCCTTAAATATCTGAGAGCTGAAACTCGTAAAGCAAATCCGTGCTAGTTTGGGCCCGTATTTGAAATATTCATTTGAGCCTTAACCCAAAAAGATACAATATTTTGCTAAGTATAACCACTCTCTTAAAAGCCACTTAGGATTAGATATTTTAAGGCTCGCTTGTACCTAAATAATTCTTTCTTTTTATTAACATTTCCTACTTTTCTTAATAATGAAAAAATCCCTGTTAATTTTCAACCTTTTTAAAATAATAACAGTTCTGAAGGTACCAGTTAAGTTTTCAACTTAAATTCTTTAAAGCTATTTATCTTTAGGGGAATATGGGCAACAGCAAAATATCCGCAGTTCTATAAATAATATAATAGAAAAATTCCCCATCAGCTCCCTTCTTAAGTTTGTAGAAACTCCCACACCAGAAAACAATCGGTTTAAGCGACTTGTAAATTTTTCCTAACAATTTTCTCTCATATTCTGTCCCTGTTATTTTTCGATTCCAAGCCAACTCCTGTTTTCTACATCTCAACATCTTCTCTGTCCACTTATAAGATAAAACAATTACAGGAAGGACAAACATTAAAATAATTACTAAAACTGTTGACATAAATGGAAGAATCCAAAAGACATTGAGAGGAAGAAAATTATATGCCTTGACTGTGGCTACGTTCAACCCAACAATTATAATGAATAATGTTCCAAGGAGAAAACTTAGAAATTTGCTAGATACCTCGGTGATTTGTACCATTACTATTTGTAGCGCTGAATAATATTTTAGGAATAGTAAATTTGTCATTATATTTCTATCTGCAAGTAGAGCCCTCAAGTACGCTTCTAGAGTAATATTTATTATTAAATACATGCCCCAGATTAATCGAGACCATTCAATGGCAAAGCCGAATGTGAAAATGAACCTTATAAAAATGATAAATGATGCATTTCTCAACATATGTAGGATGGCTAAAGGATCGATATCAAAATATAAAATAATTGAGACAAAAGCAAAGGTTGCATTCCACGCTAAAATTAAAGTTAGGAGCTGGATAAAAATTAAAATATTCCAATTGAAATTGGAAGAATTGGAAGGGAAAGACTTTGATAGTTTCACAGTTAAACGAAGTAAGGGATTGATTTGAGAAACGAACGTTTTAGCAACTTTAAGGATTAGGAAGACTTCTACAATAAATAAAATGGATAATGATGATGCTAAAGTAGAAATTATATTCTTGGCCCAAGAAAGGTGAGTTGGGTAGAGTAGGATATTTAAAACGCAGAAGATGCAACAGAAAAGGTTGAGGAGAAAAGTGTTGAGGAGCCACAGCTTGCTATTTTTCTGTGGGAGATAAAACCGTTCCTTGGAGGAATACCAGAGGAGGTGAAGCTTCAAGTGTTTGTTGGGATATTTGAAGATTTTGTTGTAGAAGCGGAATGTATGGGAAGTATGATGTTGGAAATTTGGTTGGATGAAAAGATATTTTAAGAAGTTTTCCATAATCTTTTAAATGGTCTAGTTAGGGCTAAAAAGACAACTTTTCCAGACAGCAATCTAAATCAAAATAGGTACCATAGAAGCCTAAAACTTTGAAATATGCCGAGTCAAAATCTCAATATAGCTATTACGAAATCAATTCAAGTACATTTTATAAGCTCAAGATACCTTAAAACATATCATATTTTAATCATAAATCTAATCAATATCATATTTGTTTCAAGTACTTATATAAATTGTTAGGTATGTCAGCCATTTACAAGCCTCCACGTGGACCTTTTAAAAGGTATATTGTTGCTTAATTATCTTATATAATTTAACTTATAAGTGGGAGTGTCAACTAGCTTGAGTTTTTCTCAAAATTTCAAGAAAAAAGGCTATTTTTCAGGCAATTTAAAATTTTCTCAAATGGCTTAGATTAGCTTTAACGGTATGAGAATAAAGCAAGTTGATTAAATATTAAAGGTGGCCACTATGGCGAGTCTCTTTATTGGCAAAAAAGTATAAAATATCAGAAGTCTCCACGTAAAAATTTACCCCTTTAAACGCTTTACTTTTTATTGCTACATTTTTATAGAAGTAGAAGTAAATACTTAATCGATTGAGGGTTCAATAAAAAATTAAATATTAAAAGGTTGTGAGCGCCATTTAAGGAAAATATTGATCGTTCTCATATCTAAACTAATTGGCAACTAATATTTGGACATTATGGAAATATGGGCAAGTTGCCCAGGGCAACATTAAAATATTAGCGGTTCTATAAATAACATAATAGTAAAATTGTATATCCGCTATTTACCACTAAAATCATTTATAGGACATTATTAACATTAGTAATATGAATGACAGTCTTAACTTCTTCGAGTTTTATCAACACTGCACATTCTCAGCAGCCCAAACAAAATTCAGATTATTTCCTCCTGCTTATACCCCTCCTGGTTTACTCCAATAGGAAAACATCCGCAAAGTTTTAAAAAGGTCAGTTAAAACCGCTACATAATTTAAATAAAATGATAAGATCCCATTCACGTCCTCATTTTTTCTTATATCCCCCCAAATTGCAAACGAGTACTTGCTTTTAGGTACCCCATATGACAAAGCAATCTTCATTGCTTGTGACCTTTTCCATTTTTTATCGTTTGCCTAAACAAACAAGACATGTTGCCAATAAGCAAAAAGCCTATATCAACTTATAGGAAAGTAACGCCTTTGCATTCCTCCATCCTCCTCCTCCATGTACCCTGCTTTTTCACAAAGGGAACAAAAATATATCTATTTTTTTACTAAGGCATACTGCAGCAACTGTTATTTCACGCAATGATAATAATAATCTCATGCTTGACTGCACACAAACGAACAAGAGGAAGAAAAGGGGAAGGGAAAGCAATAAAAAATTCTCGTCAGCTTTCTCCCGGGTTTCATCCATAATTTTATGGAATAGTCTATTCTTTACGGGAGAAATGACCGGTGGAAATAATGGATTTGTTTAATGATGATTAAATCGATAAAAAATTAGGATTGAATAGTAAAAAGCCAGAGTGAATATATTTATCTAAATAATTTCACAGTGCCCCAAAATCTAAACAATGCTATATTATTAGAAAAAAACAAATTGCTCATGAATTACTATTTTCTCGAAGGTGGAATGCAAAACAAATAATTTTTATCATTTGCGACCACAACCTCTCCCATTTATCTCCAACCATTCCATACCAATTTCCGCTTTTGGGTAGGGAACAAAGCGCAAATTACACACGACTTATTTATTTCTCATTGTGTGAAAGAAACGCTAAAAATGAGACAGAAATGGGGTATCCAGAATAGAAAATGGGGAAACAAGTAAAAGATTTTTTAGCTTTTGGGTATAAAGTAGCATTATATGGAGCCGCAATGCATCATTTTCATCACTGAGCTCCCACTCTATACTCTTGCTTGTTGCTGTTGATCAAGCAGTAAGCAGTTCCGCACCGGAAGTGGAAGAAGGGAGACTCTCCGCATCACATTCTTGGAGAAAAGGGACTCTCCTCTTAAGCTTTAAGCTCAGTCCTCTGCCGGAGGTGGAGAGAGAACCGGTCATTCTATAGAAGCTCTATAGCTTCTCTCTCTCTCTCTTTTGAATAATGTGATATTTTAATTGCTTTGAAATATGTCGTTTCACGGCAGTCAGGTAAGTTCCTTGGAGGACTTACCCGTCTATTTCAGGCCTTTTACTCGGGACTCTTTAAGTGCAATTGAGCAGAGGATTGAAGAAGAGAAGATTAAGAAGGCTGAGGAGCTTCTGAAAGAGGTGCAGTGCTTTTTTCTTTACTCTTTCGATAAAGCTACAAAGTTCATGTAGAAAAAATATATATCTGCAGTGCAGTGTAAAGAGGAGACGGACGGCTGCGGAGAGAAGGGACAAGTTCAATTGCCTTTTTTGTCCTTTCTCCACTCCTCGTGTTCCAATGCGGAGAGATAATATTCTGCAAAAAATGGAAATGGAATGGCAGAGAGCTAGCTATAAAAATAAATAATTTAATTACAATTCAAAACTGTGCCAAATCTCTAAAGATGATCCATTTAAGCCAGAAATATATTCGATTTGATAATAAAAAGGAAACAAAGGAAAATTAAAATACTCAATTATAATTGGATAATGTGTTAATTTAATTTCTTTAATGTTTTTCATGTTTCCAAATTCCTTCCAAAAACGCCTGGGATTTTATAGGCGGAAAAGCCAAAGAAAGTAAGCCATGTAAAGCGTAATGAAAAAATCCATAAAAATATTTTATCCTTTGACTCGAGCTTATTCCCAGCTATCTACTCGCTAGAGACGAGCTTGAAATATTTTATGTTTGGGAGAAAGCTTTCTAGTTTGGCATTGGCTATTTTTCGCTTCTTGTAGAGAAAAATTCTTGGCAAACGTTGAACATTCCATATATTTGGGTAAAGTAGATTTTTTTCTTCTTCAAAGCTTTTTAATGCGCACGGTATTTATTAAATGAATTGTTTCACATTTTTTGCATTTAAATTAAATAATTTTTAATTGCAAATATTTTAACTGCTATTAACTAATTTTTTTTAGCGACAAGATGAAGATTCCGACGATGAAGGCCCCCAACCCGACCCCAAGCTTGAGCAAGGTGTTTCCCTCCCAATTAGGCTATCCCACAACTTTAGGGAGGAATACGCTAATATTCCTCTGGAAGATGTGGATCCCTTTTATACCAACATCCCATCATTCATCATCGTCACTAGGAAGCAAGATATCTTCCGGTTTAGTGCAACGAATGCTATGTGGTGTCTATCCCCTTTTAATCCTGTGAGGAGAGTTGCAATAGCTATTTTGACGCATGGGATGTTCTCCTTAATTATTATCACAACCATCCTGCTAAACTGCTATGTAATGATCCAGCCATCAAGTCCTGTTGTGGAGTCGACAGAGTAAGAAAAAAATTAGATAATTAATAAATTAGTTAATTTAATTAACAATTAATTGCAGAGTCGTCTTTACCGCCATTTACACTTTTGAATCGGGAGTGAAAGTGCTTGCGAGAGGCTTCATATTGGAAAAATTCACGTATTTGCGGGACGCTTGGAATTGGCTTGACTTTGTCGTAATAGCATTAGCGTGAGTTTAGTCGTGTAGAAGTAGTTAGCTCATTAGTCTAGATTAAATTAGTGAATTAATAACCTATTTAGCTACATAACAATGGGCATTGACCTCGGCAACTTGGCTGCTCTGCGGACATGTCGCGTCTTCCGCGCTTTGAAAACAGTCGCTATCGTCCCCGGGTTGAAGACAATCGTCGGGGCTGTTATTGAATCAGTGAAGAATTTGCGGGACGTGATAATTCTGACGATTTTTGCTCTAAGCGTGTTTGGACTAATCGGGCTGCAGATTTATATGGGGGTACTAACGCAAAAGTGTATAGCAGATTTCCCAGAGGATGGATCCGAAGGCGAAGAGAGAGATCAGAATTGGGAAGCTTGGAATCAGAATTTTACAAATTGGTGGCCATTTCCGCCCAAAGATGAGTATGGGGATGCGGACTATCCACTTTGTGGGAATTCGAGTGGGGCTGGGCCATGCCCGGAGAATTATACTTGTTTCCAAGGATACGGGCCTAATCCAAATTATGGTTATACGAGCTTTGATTCGTTTGGGAATGCTTTTCTGTCAAGCTTTAGGCTGATGACGCAAGATTTTTGGGAGAGTTTGTATCAGCAAATTTTGCGAAGTGCGGGGCCTTGGCATATGCTATTCTTTATTGTTATTATCTTTTTGGGGAGTTACTATTTGGTCAATTTGATATTGGCTATTGTGGCGATGAGCTATGATGAATTAGAGAAGAAGGCGGAGGAGGAGAAGATGCTGGAGAATGCGGAGAGAGAGGCGATAAGGGTAAGAGTGATTATTTAAGGAAGAGGAGGAGGAAGTTAAGGTTGGAATGATTCATTTTAGAGCGAGGAAGAAGCGAGGGCGACCAAAATAGCTAATCTTGCAGCGTACGCTGAACAAAGCGCTGCGTCCGCTTCAGCTGCAGCAGAAACATCAGGGACTACAGGCCACGTTATGGAATCAGATCAAATCCCAAAGTCACCATCAGCTTATTCTTCGCGGAGCTACGAGACGTTGGCGGGTGGAGGTGGGGAAAACGCTTGTGGTGGGTGTTGCACAGGATCACACACGGCGTTAGGGCCAAGAGGGAGGAGAATGAAAGGCGATGTTAGTTTGGAATTAGCTACTTGCTTGCTAAACGAGCTATTTAATTTCTTTTAAATATTTTAGACAAGCGTGAGCTTACCTGGCTCCCCTTATAGTAATCACCGCCACTTCTTCCAAGGAAGAGATAAGCTGATGCTTTTAACAAGCTATATGGAAGCTCAAGCTCATTTGCCCTACGCGGATGACTCAACAGCAGCCACTCCCATGAGCGAAGAGAATGGAGCTATTTTACTCCCATTTTGTAACGGAACGCAGACGTTACAAACATTTGCATTAGGATCAAGGCAATCAAGTTATAACTCGCATGCTTCGAGGCTCAGCTATACAAGCCATGATATATTAGCTGGAGGCAGATACGCTGACGCTGGTGGATTTATTACGAAGGAAAAGCAGTTGATTGAACGAGCCAGAATAAGGAGATGCGGAACTGTAAGACCCAAAATGACCAAAAAAGAAACTAATGGTATTTAACAATTAACCCAATTAACAGTAAGATTGCTACAAATTAATTTAATTAACCAACTAAACTAATTGGAGTTAAATCTTTCTTGCAAATTCTAAATTGGAGTGTTTTTAGGAACATTATGGGAGCGTGGATTCTTTGGAAAAGGTTGAAAAGGATCCTTTAAGAGGGGTTGGCTTCCACCCAAACACTGCTCCAGACCCAAGCGGGGTTGAACTAAAAGATGTTCTAATGCTAAACGAGATTATTGACCAAGCGGGAGCATCAGCAGCTCCAGAAGAGCCTCAAGGCGAGCCCATGACTCTAAAAGAAAGGATTAAAAAAGCAATCGTTGTCGGTTTGTTTAAATGCTTAGATATCTTTTGCCTCTGGGATTGCGGCTTTCCTTGGAGCTTTGTAAATAAATGGGTTACCTTTGTTGTTTTCGATGCTTTTACGGAGCTCTTTATCACTTTGGCTATTGTAACAAATGTGGTGTTTATGGCATTGGATCATTATGGATTGGAGGAAAAGCCAGCAATGAATAATATGCTATTGACTGGAAACAAAGTGTTTACAGTTATATTCACGTTGGAAAGCAGCATGAAGATAATAGCGATGAGCCCAAAGTTTTTCTTCCAAGTGGGGTGGAACTGCTTTGATTTTGTAATAGTGGCTTTTTCCCTAATTGAAGTGGTCTTTGAGGATGCGAATTTGCCTGGGATTAGTGCGCTGAGGAGCTTTCGGCTGGTGAGTGAAAGCTGATATAAAAGAGAAAGGAGAAAATAAAATGAAATGAAATGGTTTTAAAAATGATTTTTTTCAGTTGCGAGTTTTCAAATTGGCAAAATCATGGCCGGCTCTAAACATGATATTGACCATTATGGGGCAAACTGTGGGGGCTTTAAGTAATCTGGTGTTTGTCTTGATGATTATCATATTCATTTTTGCTGTGATGGGAATGCAGTTGTTCGCGCAGAATTATTTTGGTAAGGAATTGGATATTTTGGCAATAAGGAAAAGGCTGATATGATTTATTTTGTGGTTAGACAACACCCATTTATTTCCTGGTGGGGAGATGCCAAGATGGAACTTTACCGACTTTACCCACTCCTTCTTGATCGTCTTCAGGGTCTTGTGTGGGGAATGGATTGAGTCAATGTGGGATTGTATGCTTGTGACGGGCGGGGCTTGCGTCCCCTTTTTTCTGGCTACTGTCGTTATTGGGAATTTGGTTTTGCTTAATCTCTTTCTTGCGCTGCTCCTCTCATCTTTTGGAGCGTCTTCATTGGCACCATCAACGGACGAAGAGCCGAACAAAATGGCTGAAGCATTCGACAGGATTGGGAGATTTAACGCTTGGACTAAAGCAGGAATTAGGAAAGTTATTCAGGAAACTGTGAAGCTTTTGGTTCGAGCTAAAAACAGGATTGTCCCTGGCGCCGCTGCTGCTGCGGCGGAAGCTGAGGAGGCGGAGCGTCAAGCTAAGGAAAATGCTATTAGGAAGAGGAAGAGACCGAGAATGGCGAAAGCAGCTAAATTAGTTATTAACAGGAATAGGCTGTTAAAAATGCAAGAGAAGGAGGAAGGAGAGGGGAAGGATCCAGATACTTTGTCTCAGCAAAGCTATGACTCCCATAACGCAAATAAAAGGACGAATAAAATCGCAAGCCCGCATGAAAATGTGGAAGCTATTGAGTCAGATTTGTCTCTCTCCGATGAGGAAACGGAATGGCTTGAAGATGAAGAGGATATTGATGATACGGGGACGCAGCAAAACCATCAGAAGGAGGAGCTCGAAGACGAAGGCCCCGTAGCTTGCATGCCTCCCTGGTTTTATCAGAAATTCCCCATTTTCGATGTGGAAGATACGCCATTTGGTAATTAAATTAAATAATTTATTTAATTAAAAAAATACAAATAATATTTTTTTCAGGAGAGACATGGGCTGGAGTTCGGCAGAAAAGCTTCACATTAATCGAAAACAAATATTTTGAGACAGCTCTTATTATTATGATCTTGACTAGTTCGGGCGCGTTGGCATTGGAAGATGTGCATCTACCTAATAACCCATTCCTGACTGACTTTCTCTTCCACATGGATAGGATCTTTACAGTCATTTTCTTCTTTGAGATGATATTGAAATGGGTTGCTTTAGGATTTGTTGCATACTTCTCAAATAGCTGGTGAGTTAACCATTCTAATTTTTTAAGAGCAAATTTGTGCTAAATAATCATCTTATTTTAGGTGCTGGCTCGATTTTGTCATTGTCCTTGTCTCTGTGATTAATCTGGGTGCAGCTCTAGCCGGATTTGGGTCTGTCCAAGCGTTTAAAACGATGAAGACGTTGAGAGCTCTGCGTCCTCTAAGAGCCATGAGCCGTATGCAGGGAATGAGAATAGTCGTTAACGCTTTAGTCGGCTCCATCCCAGCTATTGTGAATGTCCTCCTCGTTTGCCTTATCTTCTGGTTGATATTTGCCATTATGGGAGTGCAGCTATTTAACGGAAAATTCCACAAATGCCTAGACGAAGATGGGTCAAGGCCAGACTACAGAATAATCAGGAACAAAGTGGAATGTCTTGCGAATAATTTCACTTGGGAAAATTCCGTAAGTCAAATGACTATTATTATTGTCAGTTTTGACCCTTTTTAACGTGTTTTAACGGCGTTTTGTTCAGGTTATGAACTTCGATCACGTCGGCAAGGCTTATCTGAGCTTGTTCCAAGTGGCTACATTCATGAATTGCCAGATCCTGAAGTGGGGATAACGGGGGATTGTGGGAATGCCACTGTGGCAATAGCGTTTTTACTAAGCTATTTGGTTATGAGTTTTTTGGTCATTATTAATATGTATGTGGCTGTTATTTTGGAGAATTATAGTCAGGCTACTGAAGATGTTCAAGAGGGGTTGACAGATGACGATTATGATATGTATTATGAGATTTGGGCTCAGTTTGATCCAGATGGAACGCAATATATTAGGTATGATCAGATGAGTGAGTTGTTAGATGTGTTGGAGCCACCTTTGCAGAGTTGTAAACCGAATAAGTTTAAGATTATTTCGATGGATATTCCAATTTGTAAAGGGGACATGATGTATTGCGTGGATATCTTGGATGCTTTAACGAAAGAGTTTTTTGCACGAAAGTGGAAGCAAGATGCGAATGATGCTGTGGAGTTTGCGGATGTTACGGTTCAAGTGGATAGGCCTGGGTATGAACCGGTTAGTAGTACTTTGTGGAGGCAGAGGGAGGAGTATTGTGCGAGGTTGATTCAGGCGGCGTGGAGGAGGCATAAGAGTGGCGGTGGGAGTAAAGATAAAGCGCAGGTGGGGAGTCAGAGTCAGATTATTGCGGATGAGGAAGGGCACAAAGTTGTGGTGGGGAAGAGCCCGAGTATTTCGAGTAGGATTAGTAATGTGTAATAATACTAACTATTTTTATCTCTTATTCTCTCTCTTTCTCTGTATTTTAAAGTAGTCACCATATCAATAATGGAGCTCAACTAAGGCACCTTCTCAAATGGACTCAAACTAAAACAATAACAAATTCAGTATTTTAAAAGATTAATGCTCAAATGTTAAAATTAAAGTAGAGTAGCCCCTCCCATATCAGTATCATTGTCACCGTTTAGTCATTTAATAATTTATGCCAAATATTTAAAATATTTAAAAACTTTTTTTCAAGAATAAAGAGGCTATTACTTCATCATAAATAAAAATGTCATTTTAACTCATAATGTCTTTAATAAATTGTCTCATTAAAGCCATATCTCAAAATAAGAAGCGTTCCTCACACGTGTCATCGTTTTCATTTAACAAAGGACAAAAGCTAATTACCTGATTGCATGATGGCTGTCGTGGTGAGCTGCGCAGTATTTCTTAATGAGAATTTTTCGTAAAAGTTAAGCACTGAATTTAAAATTCACCCAAAACTAATTTCACCGTCCTCATTAATTACAGTTGGCAACAAACGTATTCGGTAAATCCCGGTTTTAGCATGACTTATCTATTTGATGAGGGTGACCCCAACAAAAACTGAGCTGGACAATACTATCTTAATTATGTTTACGAAAATACTTTGTCAAATTAGTTTTTAAAAAATATTTAAATGTATAAAAGTAGGAGAAAGTAATTTTGGGTAGTCCAGTAGATTACTTATTGTAGTCACTGGACAACCTTTTTTAATTTTACTGTAGAAATTCATTTTTTTGGCAAATAAATCAGGGAAAAATATATGAGATAGTTAAATCAAAACAGTAAATTAT
Source organism: Rambutsinella grinnellia (assembly GCA_027743725.1). NCBI lineage: Eukaryota > Metazoa > Arthropoda > Collembola > Entomobryomorpha > Entomobryidae > Rambutsinella > Rambutsinella grinnellia. The sequence continues at coordinate 21,528 of JAHZMU010001675.1, forward strand.
TGAATGGTCATGAACTTGGCCACGAGGTTAATCCTCTTCGTCTCATATCTCCCCTTTTTGACAATTCCCGGTGTTGTTGGAGGTCCCTATGATATAACAACTTTTCCTTTGCAGGATGGAGGTAGGAATAAATTTGATTAATTTAAGATTGATTTTAATTTGAATTAATTTGAAGAACGAGAGGACAGAGGAGGAACATCAGTAGTTTATGCGTGCAACTCCGGGACTGAATATGGGCCTTGTGTGGACTCGCCAACTTTGTGTACGACGCAGGGAGGGAAGTTCGTGGGGTATTGTTTCTTTGATGGGAAGTATGAAGGGGTTTGTTGTACAGGGCTTGGTAAGAGTTTCATTTACAATTTGATTGTTTAGATTTTAAACTAATTATTTATTGAAGATCCTGCAAATGCAACGCTTACAACAAAGCCACCTAGTGTTCATGACGACACTACTACAGCCCCTCCACCTTCTTTACCACCAGCTCCTACAATGACTACAAGTACGCTCCCCCCTCCACCATCAATGTCAACGCAGACGAATCCACCTCCCCCGACAATGACGACGAATACTTTACCTCCTTCGTCGACAATGCCGCCAGCTCCAACAATGACGACTCAGAGTATGCCTCCTTCTTCGACATTGTCGACTCAGACAATGCCACCTGCGCCTACAATGACTTCGGACACGCTTCCCCCACAACCCACTGGGACGACAAATACTTTACCTCCTGCTTCGAGTATGAGTACGCAGACAATGCCGCCGGCGCCTACAATGACGAGTGATACGCTGCCTCCAGCACCACCAGCAAGTACAAATACGATGCCTCCCGCTTCGACTTTGAGTACGCAGACAATGCCACCGGCGCCGACAATGACGAGTGATACGATGCCACCTCAGCCGAGTATTTCGACGAATAGTTTGCCGCCGGCTCCTACGCAGAGTACTTCGTCAGCACCTGCGCATGTACATGATGATACGACGACGGCGCCTCCACCATCATTGCCGCCAGCGCCAACGCAGCCAAGTCAGCCTCCAGCGCCGAGTCAGCCCCCGGCGCCTACTCAGCCTCCAGCGCCAAGTCAACCGCCGGCTCCCACACAGCCTCCAGCGCCAAGTCAACCTCCGGCGCCTACTCAGCCGTCTCAGCCTCCACCACCTAGCCAGCCAGCCGAGCCAACACAACCGTCTCAGCCTCCAGCACCAAGTCAGCCCCCGGCTCCCACACAGCCTCCAGCGCCAAGCCAACCACCAGCGCCTACTCAGCCATCTCAACACCACCAGCGCCTACTCAGCCGTCTCAGCCTCCCGCGCCGTCTCAACCTCCAGCCCCGACGGCTCCAAGTCAACCCCCGGCACCCACGGCTCCAACTCAACCTTCCCAACCGCCCGCACCTACAGGTAACAATTATTCAAATTGTCTGATGTCTTCGGGGAATTGTGAGAACGTTAAATAAAAGAGATATTTAACAGCACCACCAGCACCAACTCAACCTCCAGCGAGTTCGGCTGCTCATGCTCACGACGATACTACAACAGCTCCACCTCCATCTTTACCACCAGCCCCAACACAACCCTCTCAGCCCCCAGCACCAAGTCAACCGCCGGCACCCACGCAGCCCTCCCAACCTCCAGCGCCGTCTCAACCCCCAGCTCCTACACAGCCTCCCGCACCAAGTCAGCCACCAGCCCCAACACAACCTTCTCAGCCTCCACCACCAAGCCAACCAGCAGAGCCAACACAGCCGTCTCAACCCCCAGCTCCCACGGCTCCACCGGCACCGACGCAGCCATCTCAGCCCCCAGCACCGTCTCAACCTCCAGCACCAACGCAACCACCTGCCCCATCTCAGCCACCGGCACCTACAGCTCCTCCACAACCTTCCCAACCACCCGCCCCTACAGGTAACAATTATTCAAATTGTCTTGTAAATGCCCTAAGAACGTTTAATAAAAGAGATTTTTCAAAGCCCCACCAGCACCAACTCAACCACCAGCGAGTTCCGCTGCTCATGTGCATGACGACACTACAACGGCGCCACCACCTTCCTTGCCCCCAGCACCTACGCAACCATCTCAGCCACCAGCACCAAGTCAGCCCCCGGCACCTACACAGCCTCCAGCGCCTAGCCAACCACCCGCACCCACACAGCCATCTCAGCCTCCACCACCAAGTCAGCCCCCGGCACCTACACAACCTCCCGCTCCCAGTCAACCTCCGGCACCGACGCAACCGTCACAGCCTCCCCCACCGAGCCAACCATCTCAACCTCCTGGGCCCACTGCTCCTCCAGCGCCGACGCAGCCATCTCAGCCTCCACCACCAAGCCAACCGTCTCAACCACCAGCACCCACGGCGCCAAGTCAACCCCCAGCGCCTACCGCTCCAACACAACCTTCCCAGCCTCCTGCCCCAACACAACCACCTCCACCAGAAACCCCCTCCCAACCACCCGCCTCAGCTCCACCTTCACCCGCATCCTCAACTCAACGCCCCTACCCACCAACCTTTCCAACGTCAGCACAACCAGTCGAGTCTTCCTCTCAAACAGGACCTCCCGAATTTGATGAGCCAGGCGTAGTAGGATGTGGCCAAGTAACCTCCGAGATAAAATCAACATTTCAAAACCCTTCCTACCCCAGCTTAGACACAGAGCCAAACGTTTACGAATACTCAGTCATCCCACAAGAAGGCTTCTGCGCACTAAGGTAAAAAATCTCTTACTATTTAATTGCATCTTTCTTAAAATTTACTCCCTTTCAGACTTGAGTTTGTCGACGCCATTCTAGCCGGCAAAGGAATGGAAGGCTGTTCCACCGACTCAGTTGTCATAATCAATAGCGGGGACACTCCCACAACTCCTCTCTGTGGTTTATTGCAGGGTTACCAACTGACCGTCAGACAAAATCAGAATGAACCCGTCAGGATTGTCGTCACAACTCAAAGCTCAGCCCATCTTTGGAGCATTGCACTAACCCAAGTGGCCTGCTCGAATATAAAATCTTATAATGGTTATTTAATATTTAAAGCTGATCCCAAACTTTACATAAAAAAGCAAACTTTTTTTTGCATTTAATAGAATATCAGCCGCAAGACTGTGGAGTCAAGAACGTCAAGCAAGCGCCTCCGGGCGTTTCCATATCTCAAACAAGCGAAGAGCCTAAAGTCATCCACCCCACCCGCTTATTAAAATCGCGCAGAAAGACTTTAAGAGACGTAATAGTAGCTACAAACATAGCTCCTTCCAAACTCCTCCAAAGTGCAGTCTTGAACAGAGAATCAAATATAAAAATTGTTCGTGGAAATGAAACTGGTATTAACGAATGGCCTTGGCAAGCTCTCCTAATGGTTAATGGAAGACCGCTTTGTGGAGCTTCGGTTATAAATGAGGAATGGATTGTTACAGCGGGGCATTGCGTCCAATTGTAAGTTAAAAGAAGTCAATTAATTAAAAAAATAATTAATTTTAAATTATTTTTAAAAATTATTTTTAGGAACTTGAGATACCCTCTTGTTTCCGTCTTGACGGTTGACTTAGGCGACCACGACTTGCGTACAACAAAAGAGACAAAGAATAGCATAATTAGAGTCTCCAAGATTGTTCCCAACGCCCAAAACGAGGGAGTGAGGAACGACATAGCTTTAATCAAACTGGCTACAAAAGTCCAATTTGGGAAGACTATCAGACCCGTTTGCCTCCCAATTCCGAAGACGCCCAAGGACACTTATGCAGAAAGGAATGGAATTACTACGGGCTGGGGAAGGACGGAAGATTCTGTTATTTCACCTGTCTTGAGGGAAGCTAATGTTCCAATCTTGTCTAATGAGAAATGTAAAGCTATGTGGTCATCAGTTGGGGAAGGAGCTGGTGGGATTATTGATAGTGGAATGATTTGCGCGGGTGGAGGGGATGTAGGCCCTTGTAATGGGGATAGTGGAGGACCACTCGTTGTTAAAGAAGAGGATGATAGGTATAGTCTTGTTGGACTAACAAGCTTTGGATTATTAAGAGGATGTGCGGTTTCAGACGTTCCTTCTGTATTCGCAAGGGTGACGGAGTTTGTTGATTTCATTTCTGTGAATTTGGCAGAAGCCTAGAAGGAAATAGCATAATAGATTAGTTAATAAATGGTTTAATTAAAATCATTTTGGGTATTTTAAGTGGTGACGGGAACACTCTAGTAAATAGATGACTTTTGACAAGTCAAATGCCAACTTCTCTTGTTGGATTAGTTTGTACTTTTTCAGGTTTTGGGTAAATCTTTCTAGTAATAAAATTGGGGATCAATAACAGTTTTGAAATGGAATTAAGAATCACTTTGATCATTTATTGAAGCATTTAATGTTTTTGGTGCATGAACTATTTATGGGTTTGCATTGCGGTGAAAAAGGTCTGAAGGAATGAACATGAATGGACTGGATTAGAAGGGATTATAAACGTTTTTTCTTGCAAGCATTGTCGATTTTTGTATGTAATTTTACACACACGGGTACCTTTTTCAACTAAAAGACGCAGTGCTTCAAGCACGTCAGTTACAAGCACCTTTTACCAGCTTACTTTGACTTTTACGTTATTTACAGTTATTTATGGTATTTCTAGGCGTACGGAAGGGTCAGTTTTGATTAAATATAAGCTTTTAAACATTTCAATTGCATGCATGAAATACTGTATATTTTTAGTAGACAGTACCCGTATAAAATTTTTAGAAAACCAACTTGTAGATGTAACCCTTTTGTGTTTATGCTTATTCCTTTGACGTTTTTAGCCACTTGTCAACGTTTTTTGGTGATAGAAGAGTAAACAATATGCATTCATCAAATGTTGCACGGCAGGTATAAAAGCAGGGCTTGACTCCCCTTAACTTCATTCATATTTCACTCGTTGAACTGTAAGTGCAGTTTTAAAACAGTTCAGAACTGAATTTAATCGACCTTTTTGGGGGTAACGTGATTCTCCTTTTATTTTATATAAATAACTATCGTGTTTCAAGCATTTTTGTACGTGAAATTGAAATTTGTAAGACAATAAAGAATTAGACATTGTTAATTTAATTTAAATTCTTTTGTATTTCTTATTCTCACACCCGCAAACCGATTATGATGGCAGCAAGCAATGGCAAGCTTCACCGCTGGAAACGGCACTACCCCATCTTTGAAGATACTGGATTATCTCCATTCACTCCGGTTTCTTACCAACTTGGGGAAGGATGTGGAAGACCTCCTTCAGCTAAATCAACAGTTGGACCAGCTCCTCCAAGAAAGCCAGGAAAGAGAAAGGATAGTCCATAACGAGAATTCTCAACTGAAAGAAGAGAATGCAAAACTCCAGATGCAGTTGCAAACGAGCAATTACAAGATCAAAGCTTTTGAGTCACTGGAAAGCCAGCAACAAATGCAAAAGGTGAAGGATGAAAAGGACAAAGCAGCTCCAAGTAAGCCAACGCCTAATATTTTAAAGGATGGGATGGACTTTGTATCAAAATTTCTGGATCGTGCTAATAATCAGAATGAATCATTATCAGCAACGCTGAAACAAAAGTATAGCGTAAAGCTTGTGCGAAATGCTAAACCTCGCTTGCATGGAAGACTAGTGCCATTTTTAACGAAATGCAGATGTGGCCTAAAATTCCTCACTAATGCCCTTCTTGAAGACCATCTTGATGTCAAGATAAGGGGAAAGTTTGTCTGTGACTTTCCAGGCTGTGACTTATCACTGAATACAGCTAACGAGGCAAAAAGGCACAAGATAACTGCGCATGATGGCCACAATCCTTATCCGTGTAGAGGCTGTGGACAGTTCTTTCAAACGGAAGGAGTTTTAAAGAATCATCGGGGACGCTGGAATAAGTAATTTAATCAAGTTT
>JAHZMU010001676.1:0-18503 GCA_027743725.1 Rambutsinella grinnellia
TCACAATTGACCTCTTCTTTACGAGACAAGTTGTGCTTTGTCTACAACACTTTGTGTCTCGAGACTCTCATTCATTAAATCTCTTAATCGCTCTCAATCTTATCACAGTGAAAGATTTGTGACACCTGCTGTGTTACCTTTCCATTTATTGAATGGCGCAACAAGTCCATCCTACCTTTTTATATAGAAGCTTTCATGGCTTAATTGATACTTTTCGAATTTAATTAGCTTTCTTCACCCCATCCATTCTCTGCTCCCCCACATTCAATTGTAAACAAGTCGTTACTTGACGAATAAAAACATGTTTCAAGAATTGATTTGTCCCATCTCCTTTTATTGCTTTTGATGAGAGCAATTATTTCCCTTTTACCTGTTTTTTTTTAATACAGGAAACTTTTCTTTTAAAAGCTTGACATTTTTTTTGCAAAAACAGCCTACAAACATGTTACAAGATTGCTTTCATAGTAGTAGAAAATATAAAAATAAATGTTTTATTAGTCATTTATAGCATTCCTCCTTTACGCACTTCCTTTCCCTAGTATTAAAGATTCTTTTCAAGAAATTGCATCCACTCTTTAACTTTTGGCATCTGTTCGTAAATCTAGTGCGTGGACTGACTTGATAAGTTTAACTCAAGAAAAAAAGTTATTTCCTCAAGTTCCGCCTTCCCCCACTCGTTTTATGCGTAGCATCATCTTTCTCAAAAGATATGTTTCAATTCATGATTTATTTTTACTCGGGAAATACTCTTTTTGAACTTCTCGAATCTCCAAGCTAGAAATCATTGCAATAAAACGGGGGATTTAGAAATTTTCCAATTGCATAAGGAAGAAGCGTTCTCACACATCATTTCCCACGTCACTCACAATCCGTCAGAGTAATATTAGCCTCCCACATTTCCACCATTTATCATAGTCTTTCGGATATGCGACAAAACTCGTGTCCTTTATAACTCTTTGAGTGGCTTTATCTTGTCAACTAACAAGCTATTACTCACTCTGTCATAAGCTTTTGACTTAGTTGGGTCAAGATGAAAAAAATATTGAGATCTAGATAACGGACAGGGTGCGATAATCACTAAATAATTAAACAAGAGAGTTGGCTGTGAAGAGGAAGCTAATTGTACAAGATTCCAATCTGGAAACTTGAATGAAGCTAAAAAAAAATTTCAGCTGCTTACATTCGTTTCCTGTCCGTAAAATTTGAGATGGATTCTTTCAAATGTCTCTGAAAAACTGGGCCCTAAACTATTCCCAACAATTATCTTCTACTTACAACGAATTAAGAAAGTACTCAATTCCCCAAACTACTCTTGCAAAAAAAGACAATCTCTTCTCAAAAGATTTACACCCGAACCAAAATAGACTCAAGTCAATTCGTTGAGATTAAGAAGTGGAAATCCTCTTACGCACTTTCTTTATTACGATAAAAACCAGCTGGAGCTGTACGCAGAGACTTTTATAATGATCCAAATATTTTCACTAATAATAGGTATTTACAAGAGCATTTCCGTCATGCCTCCGCCAATGTAAATGGATCAGTCATTATGCCAAAAGTCTCGGAGAGTTTTGTTTACACAAAATCCTTTTTTCCCCAACAACACTCATCGAAGACGCTTGTTCCATGTAATCTATAAGCTATCACTTTCCAACTATTAAGTTTCGATCGAGGACGCATATAATCAAACATGCCATTTTAAAAAGCTTTTCATTTAATCAAAATTTTATTACAGAGTCGACAATTCGACAAGAAGTTTATCACTGATGCTTTCATCTCATCAATTCATCTTTCCCACATGAGTATTTATTACGATTTTATACGAGAGAGAAAGTATAACATTTGACTTTAAAAAAATTCTAAACTCTACGCACCAATTGTATTCGTGGTTTGATTACCGAACCGAATTAAGCGATTCGACAAAGTTGTGCAATTAGTGTGGCCATGAGAAAAGGGAAACGTGTTTTTAAAACAATTTCGACATTTACTCGTGTAACAGATACAAGAAGAGTATCTTGCGATTCGATATGGAAAGTGTTTCACTATCCTATTTTATGGCTATCATTGATTCGAATTTTATGGAGGAGGAATCCTCTTCGCTTCATCTTGAGACAACAATCCTGCTCATAAAAATTTAAAGGAATGTGGATATTTGTCACAAGTCTCTTGCAGAAGGAGGATAATGAGGGACGTAGAGAAATTGACGCACAAACGCATATCTCACATGACATCATCAACAAGAAGTCAACTAGCGGCACAACCCTTTTCGTCATGTCAATGACTAATCTCTGAAATAAAAGTTGGTCTCAAGAAATATCTCTACTTCCCCTACACAACCTCTCCTCACCTTTTTTTACAAGGAAATCTTTAAGCAAATTAAATACGCACGCATTTCTTGATCCCAAAAAAGAAGCTATGAAAAATTTCCTTCAGAAGAAGAAGAAAAATATTAGTTAAATGTACCACGAACCGAGAAATTCTTAAGAGTATAAAAAAAACACGTCTGCAAAGTGGAAATAGGGTGGGCGTTGAGATTAGGGCTTGGCTCTTACGCATTATCTCTCCAAAGCAGTACAGCATATTGTAGCATTGACAGAGCAATTTTAACATGATATCAAATATCTCAATAAATAATTGTAAAATGTCGGCTGCACAGGAAACATTTTCAAGACAACCATTCAACCCGATCTTGTACGCACATGCCATTAAGTGATGGGCGAGTGCACACGCACTTTCCACACAGTTTGAAGTAGCCAATCCATGCAAGACATGAAAAAAAATTCGAATTCCTCCAAACTACTACGGGAACAAGTAAATTCCCTATTATCCCTATTAAAAGGATGAAGCCACAGAGGAGCGTTGATGTTACCCTGATGTAATAAGGAAACTCTTCTATAATTGAGTCGGAAATGTTCCCATCCATTGTAAAATTGTCGTAGAGATGAGTCGTAGAATTTAAGAAGGATATTAGTCCTCTCTTTCCATAATTTTCATCTAGCTTCCCTTCAGGGGATGAAGGGTAGTAGCCTCTATCCAAGGATAAACTTTCTCTTGACTCGGTCTCCATAGTCAGATCATGACAAGACTTGCTTTCTAATTAAATCGTCATGATACAATCCATGTAGACCGTTTCCGTTTCCAAGGATTCTTCTGAAAAACCAAAAAAGTTATAAAATCAATACTTTCGATCCGCCACAAGCAAACTCCCTAATAGCTTTATCTTTTCCAACATCCAAGAATCTCTTCGCTCCTCATGTCTCTTCCGCAATTGTTATGATGACTTTTATGTTCGTGTAATTTGGCATCAACTTCTCAACTTTGCATTTCCCATATTGTTCACAACGCTTTCATGTCATGTGAGAGAAAAACTTATGTTAAGCACTTGAGCCATGACGGGCAAGAAAATACGTAGGAAAAAACTCAAATTTAGTAACACTATTAGAATCAACACGAGTTTGTTTCTATGCTTTCACACTTGTAATTTTATTGAAGGAAAAATGGCATTGCATTCGATATTTATTCGATGCAATTGAGTATTTTGTGGGAGCAATTTAATCATAAATATCACAAGTCAAAATAAGAGTTTAAATTCATTTGAAGAAATCATGAAAAAAAGCTAAATTGATTTGACTCACTCCACCAATAATTTTCGCTGTATATTTAATTCCAATTGTCCCGAAAATCGCTGACTAATAAGCCAACCCAAACTTGTCCACTTAAGCAATAAAAGTAATAACATCTGCAAAGAATATGATTAATTCACATCTGTTTCTCTCTTCCATTCATACCTCCATGACTGATTAAGGTAGATTTCCAAGTGATCAAGTGTGAAATGCGTGATTTGTCATCATCCGTTATTGATTAGGCAAGACGGATCTAGTCAAATGGCACATCTCAAACCTTCCACTTTGGTCACTCTTTCAACCTCTGATAAAAGTCTGAGAGCGATTGTTACTGGGATTGAATAAATTAGTTTAAAACAATAGAGTAAAGAAGGCAAGTGTCACGGCTCACTTTTCATTAAAACCTTCTTTTGGAGAACTCGCTTTGGAGTGGGTGTTCGCTCTGCAATTTCTTCTTAAAGCTCAGACTAAAAAAAACTCGCTTCTTATTCAATTGTCATTGGAAGAGGTGAGTATTCGACTGCTTCACAAACAATAGCCGCTACACAACTAACTTTCCCTTCCACAGCTTCCGACTTTTCAAAAGCCATGAATGATTCATGCAATTAGGAGTTAATGAATTAAAGAAACGGTCAGTGACTGTGCTTTTAGCCCAGCATCGTCATCACACACGCTAGAAATACATAAATTATTTTCGTACAACAACACAAATCCATATTTTCTCTCCAACTCATACTAGTTATTGAAAAACGATACAATTTACGTAATGCACAGATTCCATTCGGCATTCTATGAATCTAATTCATATGGGATCATGTTGCTTTCCTTCAAAAAAATTCTATAAATAGCCTAGCAAAGAATGCACATCTCAAATAGCTCATGAAGGTGCAATTCATGATATAATTGATAGTTGTTTACTCAATGAATGAATTATGTTGTGTGTGAAGAAACCTAAACAGATTTCAAGGAATTCTCAAAGAAATCTTTTGATTCTTCAAACGCAGAAAAGTATGATGGGGCACACTGACTCTTCCTCCTGACCTGGCTCATACGTCATAACGTTAATACCAGTAATTACCGGTTTTCTTTAGCAATTCGCGACTATACCAAACAATTTCACATTGTGATTGAAACTTGACACTTGACTGGATAATTAATGTTGGTGGTCTATGTCATATCATAAAGTTTTTTGGGATTACATGACACATCCATTATACCCCAACCTCTGCAGTTTGTACAAGCTTTTAGCATAAAGATTTGGTCTTTTCTCCAAAGGACTTGGTAAATGAGTTCATTAAAAGTTGATATGATGAATAGAAGTTGTAAAGAGAATTGAAATCCTTTAAAGATATTTTTATATTAAAGCTCATAACTGTTCATAAGATGAGATTTTTATAAGACGCTATAAACTATATTACATCTCGTCTTTTCTTTCTACTTCAGGATCTTCCCAAATAAGCTCAGTCTCACTGGGATAAAATAGTAATGACCAAATAAGCCTAACAACGAACCATTTCACAGTTCAATAATTTATTAATGAGCAAACTCTTGAGCAAAAAGATTACTTTAAGAAATCCATTCGTTTCACTAATACGCTCATGGTCATAATAGGGAACAATATTTTCTTAAAAGTATTTACTTTTGCTCAATTATCTCTCCGCTAGTTTATCATTAGCTGAAAAAGGACAGCTTAAAATAATATTCCAGAAAGTTTTATTTAGAGCGTGTAAAAGGATTTTCTGATTCTTTCATGCAAAGTGAAAATGAATGATTAAGGAAAATAATTTTCTTTCTCGAGCTATCAGTGTCTAAAAGGAGATTAAACTCCTACTCTTTTCAAAGGTTAAAATTGATTGATAAGATAAAGGTTTACATGCCCGCCTGAATTTTATTACGAGACAGGTTTAATATAATTCCAATTGCTGAGGGTTGGTACAACTCATAATTTATACGAGCTTCCCTTCCATCTTAGGTGGGCTTGCTTTCCTATCGGGCTATCATTTCAATCTGTTGAATATGAAATTTCTCTCCTTGTTCGCAGCTCGCGGATGACAACGCGGTAATCAATAAGCTGGGCGGTTCGAACATGATTAAAGAGGAGAAGAAAGTCATTACTATTAACCTCTAGTTTCCTTTCGGTCGAGAAATAAAATATGATTTAATCGTTAAACAATAAAATCTTTATGATAAGAGCCCAGCATTTTTTACGCAAATTTCTTGCTTTAAGCAAAGTAACATTTTATACACTTTGAAATGTTTTGATCAAAAAGATCATACCATTCATTAGCTTGGCCCTGAGGAAATGACGCTTTCCAGATTTTCAATCCGCGCTTTAAAAAAAACTGAAAATTGCTAAAAATTATTTACTTCTCTTTCACAAACAGAAAACTGACATGGAAATGCACTTTCGTTGAAAGATCACTTTTAAAACATCACATTTTACAATATTTGCAAGGTCACATTTAAAAATAAATTTACTCACAAATCCTAATTTTCCTTAAGCAATGACGATAAAGCCGGTAATTTGCCCAAGAAGGGCATCAACTTCTTGAAATATCAACTGCAACTGCTACCTCACAATTACTCATGGCTATGAACAAGCTAATGGTTATTGCAATTTGGCTACAATAATTAGAATTTGTGCAGGGTGTGCATTTACAGCCGTTTAAAGACGAGGAGCTTACAACTAGTAGAAATTACCTTTTTCATGTTATTGCATTATTAAAAAATGCAAATTTTATACACTAAATGATTGTTCAGGGAGGAACCAATCCAACAAGGGATAATTTGCGCACAGCTTTATTAACGCTCAAGTGCAAATTTTAACCAAAAGCTTGCAAGGAAAAAAAATCATTTCAATGCATGTGCAAACTTTTTTAATTTTTCCTGCTAATCAAAACTGCACTTTATCTTTTCATCCTCAGAGATATTTTATACAATCCATTACACAAGGTCAATATTGCGTTGGTCTAGGTTTACCGACTAATTGATTATGAGAAAAAAAATCCACCTTAAGTCAAGCGTGAAATACTAATTTTCATGTGTAAACAATTTTTTCTTCTGAAAATAAATTAAACTATGTAAGAAAAAATGTAAAAGAAATATGATCCAACCTGGTGCATACTGCACACCTGCCTCCCTCAATACAAGTTGACATTTTGCACGACATGTTTCTAACATTCGCCTTAATTTTGCACATTTCTTCAGTTGAGATGGTGATTGGTGATGCCTATCATAAAAAATCCAATTTGACGTCCACCAAAATTAGAGTTGTCTATCAACAGACAAGTTACAAAAGTTTACACCAATTTTTATCTTGTTCAACGACCGAAATTGCAGGCCCAACTACATGTTTACGACATTCATATTTAGGACTTTAGCATTTCAACTTTCAACGAGAGTTGTGTGGAGTTTATGATGCCGGTGACAAAATTACTTGTGTCACAAGCAAGGGAAAGGTTAGTGAGGAGATTCTGAGCGTCATCTCTCTCCCACCATCCCTCCCATTGTGAACGTGTCAAGATCAGTTTAAGGAAACGGTAGTGAAGGAGAGAGAAATATTTGATGTCTTTAAAAGGCAGTAAATGGCTCATTATTAGGTGTCCGACTCATGCATCCTTCATTAATCTTAATACATGATACACTTTACGGTTGACAGCCGTTCATCACACTCCATTGTGAGTGGTGTGGAGGAGAGAGAAAAAATTTACTTTGTTATCCACGCGATCCTCTTGTCGAGGTATCCTCAAACAAAATACGACCTGGCTAACTGACGCGGCTATTTCTGCAACGCCATTTCTGTTCAACGTGGGCTTTTACCCCAACAGGTTTAGAGAAAAGAATCAAGGTCAGGATATGGCTAAATCCAACTCGAATTTGTAATAATTTGCAGCTTTTTACAGGGAAAATTTGCAAAATACAACGGGAAAATCGTCAACAAAATAATCAACCGATTTCTCTCTTCATCACTGAACAATGCAGGAAACAATTGAGTTTTACATTTCAATGCTTGATTTCAATCGAAATTATGAATTGCTTCCGATAAAGAAAACTCAGTAGTTGAAAAAAAAACTCACAAATGAAGTTAATTAGGAATTCCTAATAAGGAACATACTCATATTTCGCAAAGTGATGACATGAATGCGAAGGAAATAAATCAACTTCTCATTTTACAACTCAAAAGCTATTACTACACCCATCGTGTAATGAATAGCTTAAATACTGTTTTCTTTGAAGAGCACACCCAATTAGTTATTATTGTAGTATTAAATACACTTTAAAAATAGCTAATGCCAGAAACTCACGCAAAGGGGGAATCATTAAGAGGAAATTATGGTTAAGAAAGATAAAATAAGGTCAAAGAAAAGTGCGTGTCATAAGTTACAATCAAGGGGATTATGAAAGTTATATGAAGACCCGGAAGAAAATTTGGAGGGAAAATCTTGTTAAATTAATTGGGACATAAAGGACAAAGCTATCATGATTACCATGGACATCATCACGCCTTGATAATAACCACGCACTTTTTCTCCTTTCGGGATTTGGTTAGAGGGCCAAATGAGATCTTAAGTTTTCTCCTTCCCTAATGTTTAAAAATGTATCATTAAGACTTTGCTGATTGAAGTGGAATGGGAGCAACCCTTCATTAATGAATAATTAGAGAGCACGTGCCAGTAATAAAAGGTGCGGATGGCTTCCCCGACTCGTTGAACTTTACGCATAAACTTACGCATTACGATTCTTTGGAAAAGGAAAAGCCTTCTTGGAACTAAAAAGACTCCCAAGCCTGTTTATGCTATCGCTTAACACTTTCGAGGCTTCCATAACTTTTTGCAGTTTTCTCCTTTTTGTATACACTGTTAGTAAAAAGATCCAGTTATTTCTTAACTTTGCAGATTCTGATTATTTATCTAATAATTGGGGCAAGGTGAAAGTCTTGATAAATATGTTTACAATTTCCGGCCCAGGAAGAAAAACCAGTTCGGTCTAGAAATCTAGTTTAGGACATACATTATTAGACTAAACTTTTATGCACTTTTTACTAATGGCAAGAAAATGAAAAATTTAAGAGTGTCAACCCCTCTCATCATATCTTCATCAATCATAAAAAGTCAAGCTAATTAAACTGGTATTGTTATCATACAAATATGTACATGTCATTTTATAATCTTAAAAAACAATAACTGCATATTACTCATAAATTCATAAATCGGGCTTTCCTCTTTTAATTCTGCTCTTAATCCATATCCAAATAAGGAGTTTCATTATTCAAGTAAGTTTTATTTCCCCTAATCATCTCCTAACCAACTACAATCTTAGTAACCTTTCCATTACAATTGCACAGGTTTATCGAAGCGAGATAATAAATTCCTAACCTTTTGCCAAGCCCCATTTCCTTGTCAAAAAAAAACAAGTAGGTTGTGGATCATATTATTACTACACTTTCTTCTACAACTAACTCTTTGTTTTCTGTGAAAAAAAAAGTTGATTGGAAAAGGGCTTACGCACAAAAGACAATGGTTGAAATCAAAATTGGATACGCTCATATTCAACCTGTCCATCTCATAACCTTCTAACGGTCTAGTTTTCTTTGTCGACGAAGGAAATTCGGCTCGTTAAAGCTCCATTTTTTTATGATAATGGGAGCATTCTAAGCCATATGGGAAATGCGGATGCGTAAACCAAAACTTAACCTACTATCCATCCTGATCCTAAAGTTATGGAGCTTTTTACACGTGGACTTATTGGAAAAGGATAAAAGTATGGAAATGGAAATAGCTCTCCTGTCATATCAAAGGAAATCAGGTTGTGCGTGTGTGCACGCATATTAAGAAGAGAACAAGTGCGTGAAGTTTTTTCCCCCGAGTCAAAATATTTCCCCGAGAAAATGATACGGGGACAAACGTAATTAGACATGATTTCCATGCGTATGGGGACTGGCACAGGTTATTGATTGCGAAAACAAAATTTGCGAATCGCTTCCTCTAAAATTGCAGGTTCAAGTAATCACACGGAAAATATTCTAGTTTATAGTGTTTATCGTTGCACATTATTTTCTGACATTTACGGAATGCAGTGATAAAGAAAAGGTTAGTTTTCATGATATGCAGCCGACTTGAGAGAGATATTTACACAAAGTATCTCGTAAAAAAGCAGCATTTCTTTCACCCTTCTTAATTGCAAAATCGGCTTAGCATGTATGAACTATAAGCTTTTCATACGATTTGGAGAAAGGGGCTAGCTAAATTTAAAATTGATTTACGTAAACAAGGAAAAGAAACGAAGAGAATTGTAGTTTCATCCGAACCAATAGCGTTCTCTATGCAAACGATAAACACACGGAATATCTCAAACATCTTTCGCAAACAACTCGATGACAAATTGTCCCTCCAAAGATTTATAGTTGTGGAAGTAGACGGTGGAGAAAATGCAGAGATAATTTACAAAGTTTAATTGCTTAGTTAAGATTAGATAATAGCGGCCAAGACAAAGATTTAAAAGCAGTGATAAAATGCAAACATGCAACTATCTAAAATAATTAGTAACTGTAATAAAAACATCAACACTTGAATGAGAATTGAGGTATTCGCAAAAAGTTTTAAATAGGCTGGGCTGAATTTTTTTTGTCGGTCTATGTGATTGCCATAAAGTTCTAAACATCTCAATCCCAATCTGTTGATTTAGCTTTTTACATTCATTCATTTTAAATGCGAGTAAAACTGATGATGACTTAAACTGATTTGTTCTGGATTTACAGTTGGTGAGGGGAGATCAATCGAGTTGTTGTTGTCCTACGCTATAATTTGGTTGAAAGTGCTCATGCATAAATCATACACGAAATGGTATTGGAGAGAGAATACTGAACTACTTAAAAAAGTGCATTGAAGCAAACAGATCTGATGGAAATGTCACAACATTCCCTTCATGGTGACAGAATTAAAGAGAGGCTTGGATTAAATTGGTTAATAATAGTTATTAGTTGAGATTGGGAATGCACAAGTGTTGACAAGATAATAAATCATGACAATTCTGACACGCAAAGTTTAAATGTACAAAAGTATAAAAATACTGGAAATAATTCAATACTGTTTAAAGTTTGCATGAAATATTTCACTACGTTTTTATATGAAAATGTTTTAAACGCAGACTCCCTCTTTATTTCCCTCAACATTAATAAAGATTCATTTAATCCGGACAATAAAAACGGTCTTTGTCAGAGGATAAGTAGGAGCTTTCAAGTAACAAGTGGCAAGTCGCTGACCGAAGCTTATTCTCAAGTGCACTTGTCAAGAGATACATGTCAAAAGAACTCCTTCTTCACCCGACACATCTCTCTCCCGTTATTTAAGCAAGAGAAACTCTAAAGCTTTTAATGGACTTGTAAATAAGAAAAAATCTCCGGTTTCAAACCTCTCTCTCCATTTAATTGCTTCCAAATAAAGAGTTTTTTAATCATTTCTGATAAACCCCGAATGGTGAAAGATGAGTGGCCATTTCTTATTGAAGGTGATGACAGCAAATATTTGCTAAGTAAAAAAAGTGTTCGAAGGGTGATGTTTAACCTATTTCACTTCCTACGCTCACTACTCACTTTTGCGCATTTCTTACACAATTCATTCTAAACTTTTAGAAATAAGATGTGAGAAAAACATCTATAAAATAATTCTTACCCGAATAGTTTCCTGGGGCAAAAGGTACAAAGCAAGACTGGGCCGATAGAAAAAGTTATACTTTGTCTCTGCCTATTTCACTACTCCTTATCAAGTGATGGAAAAATCGTCTTCGCAAAACAGAAGTCAAGAAATGTCACTCTGAATAAAGTTGTATCATGATTTTGATTATGATAAAAAAGCATCAATTTTTTATTACACCTTTTCCTCTAAAAGGAGAGTTGCACTCAAGCCGACTAGGCTAGTTTGTATCTTTCAAGACTAACATTTTAAGAAAGTTGTGATGAAATGGGGCACTCTGCGAAACGACGATTAATCTAAAAAGAAACTAACTTATAGTTTTGACTAAACCGTAAAACTTAATACAAACACTACTTTACGAATTTTGATCTTCTAATTTGGAAACGTCGACTTATTTAATGAAGTAGTTTATATTTGACTGGAGAAGCCTCATGAAAGCGATCCGCTTTGGCCAACTTCAAGCTGGCGAATAGGTGAGGATCGGAAAAGAGAGTTGTGTTTTGTTCGCCTCTTTTCACAACAAAGTTTACCTTTTGTGAATTGCGTAGCTTGAGTTGGGGCTCGAGCATGATTCAAATGTGAGGATGCAAAATGCAGAGCAACATGATCAATGTATGAAAGCAAAAGCGTGATTTAGCCAAGGAGAATGAAAATACGTAGGTTTTGCCATGCAAAATCGTTTCATATGATTAGTTATATAAAATTAAAATGAATACACAATCAATTATTTCATCAGTTTTTAAAGAGATCGTACGACGATACAAATCACACTATAAAATAGTGCAAGAGATACAAATGTATAAGAATAGCGTTGATTATGAGTGTAAGTAGGTAATATCAAAACACGTATTTTTGTAATTTTGTAACAATGTTTGTTAGGTAATATGACAGCAGCAAATGGTGAGGGACCTTAGTAAGTTTCAGTCTGGTAGTGGCCCGATCGAATCATAGTTTCAAGCATCTGCCCAGCAAATTTGACACCGGCTTCAGTCAAGGTATCCTTGATTGCATTGAACACGGCCTTCGGCATGTCCCCGGACCGTCCACAAACGTAGATGTACAACGGCAAAGGACTGACCAGCAGTTCCTTAACCAAGTCCTTCTTACGGCGAATTACATCCTGGACGTAATCCAATTTGCTAAAAATAAAATAAAAATGGGATTGGTTTAAAATCATAAAAATCTTAACGAAAGAAAAAAATCTTTTAAAAAAGAGTACACGTGAGTAGATAACTTACTTTCCATCATCATCACGCGAGAAGGCCGTATGCAAAGTCAGATTCTTTTCCTCAACCAATACTTCCCATTCTTTCTTGTAGTAGAAATCCTTGTTTGGATTCCGGAAGCCGACAAGGAGATGCTTATCACAGGATTCCGGGTTCTGCATGATCATCGAGCGGAATGGAGCAACCCCAGTGCCTGGTCCAATCATCAACATGTGCGCATTCTGTCAGGCATAAAATCAATTAATAATTTTTCATTGAAGTATTTTGCATTTAATCTTTTATAATAGCAACACTTACGACCAAGGGGGCTCTTAGAGATCCTTTCTGAATGTAGACAGCCACCTCCTGTCCAACTTTGCATTCTTTGGCAAGCCAATAGGAGCAAGTGCCTCGGCGCATTTTCTTCAAGCTTGTTTTGTACTCGACAACAGCAACCAAGATCTCAATCTTTGAGGTGTCTTTAGGCGGGCTACAAATTGAGAAAGCCCTTGGACGCAGAAATGGAATGAGGTTGAAGATGAAATCAGGCGGGACGCTCCTAGCAGCCTCGTGGAAATCTACCAACACTTCCAAGATGGTTCGACGCGGACGGTTCACATAATTATAAAGATCTTCCAGGCCCTCCGGCTTAGTGTACTCTTCGCATTTTTCCTTGATCAATGGATCTTCAGTGAAATGAGCCAAAATCTCGAAAGCATACACCCCGGGAATACTTTGCAAGTCAAGCACCTTCGTCACCACTTTCTCCCAAGTCCAAGGCTGGGCTCCAACAACTTCGAAAAACTCAGTCGGCAAATTTTCCCAAGTCATGTAGCGATCAGCAATTAAGTAGAATGGGGGCTGGTCACGCAAGTTCGGATAAATGTCGAAGAATTTCTGAGCATTCTCCATCGAGTTTTCCGGGTAGATCATGACAGCGTCGCCTATAAATACAAAGTCAACAAAAGATACGTCTAGATTCTTGACTCTTAAATGTTTAAACGATATTCATAGCTCATACAAAAACCTACCAGCCTCAAACTTCAATTTTCCATCCGACTTTGATATATCAAACGCAATGTGACGAGTATCCTGAAAGTGATTGAAAGCAGTAACCCTCTCATTCAGAGTCACCGGAACCCTGGATACAAACTCGGAAGACTTGATAATTGTTATTGTCGGGTTGTCATCATCCATCTTCGCTACGTGTTCCAAAACAGTGTTCAGATCAGACACTTTCAAGTGTGGCACCGGATTCTGATTCCTGAACTGGAAACTCTCCGGAACATACTTCTCCCAAAGCTTGTCCAAGAATGGATTGAACGCCCCAGCATATCCCAAGTCATGTTGATCATCACAAAGCACCAAATCAAACTCAACAATTCCACCCAACTGCTGAAGCCTTCGGTGCAACTTCTTACCCGGAAAGTTATACAATTCATAGCTCGAATCTCCCAATCCAATCACAGCATACCTCATCTCCATCGGCTCCACATTCACCTTGCAAAGTTCCGCCCACAACTTCTTCGTATCTTCAGGGAACTCCCCTTGTCCAGTTGTTGAAACAATGAAGATCACAAAGAGATCATCTCGACACCATTTCTTTAGTTTAGCAAGTTTCACATCGCTCATGCGGCTCACTTCCGGTACGAAGTAGTGAAATCCAGTTTCATTCGCAAAGCTGTAAGCCTCCCTGGCAAGGCGGAGGGCAACTTCTCGCGCTGTCCCCGTAGAAGTCCCATAACAAAGCAGTAAATTTGGTTGGCGAAGCTCCTAAAAAACCAATCACAATCTTACACAATCACACAACTTACCCGGCACTTCCAACTAATTAACCATACAATTAAACTGCTCTAAACTATTATTCAATCATTAAAAATTACACTTACGTCTTCTTCATCAAAGATATTCATGATTCTACCTGATTTAATTAAATTAATTAATTAAAAATTAAAAAGTTGACGAGCTCCAAAAGACTAGAACTTGTTCACCGAACCAACGAGGCAAGGTTCTCCTTCTCTATCATCTTGATCATGATGCTTGGTCATACTTGATACTTACCATAAAAATATATTCATTTCATGTCTGCCATAGAGAGAAAAATTTGAATATGAAAAGAGCGCCAAGCTCTCCCTTTACCTACCTAACACATGGGATTGGTTTACCCTTTTCTCTGTGTATTTTTGGACCCCTTTTGTTTGACGACGTCCTTGATCATCATCAACGGACAAATAGCAGTTGGCACTGCATTCGCACTGCAGTTGTTGGGCGGAAGGGAGAGATTAAATTTTAATTATTTTTTTTAATTGGAGTGTAATTTTGGTTAAATTTTGAGTGGGAATAATTTTGTAATTTTATTTAAAGTGGATAATTAGGTGTGGATAAGGTTGGAATTCAGGGAACAGTGAAAGGTCAAGGTAATTAGGCAATACTCGGGTGTTTTGAGTTAATTTGTGTGTAATTTATTTTTGTGTTTATTTTAGGGCGATCTTGAGAGATGGATGGGAAGACAGATACGGACGGAACGGATAAGGAAGACCTTGACTCGTCCTTCAGTCGACCAAGGAGGGATGGGTCTCCTGCGGTTTCTATAGCTTCTGCGGCTTTAGAATGGGATCCTTCGGCGGATGTTGGAGTTCCTAGAGGAAGTTCGGATGAAGTGGAGGTTAAATCTCAACGGGGTGCGAGGGCATCACCTTCATTGCAACGTTTAACGGATGAAGCGGGGGTGGGAGGTTATACACTAAAGCGGGATGTGGGGGTGGGAGGTGCGCCTAGCTATGAGCTTTTAGAGGAGGATAGGACTCCTCCCAGCGGTCCTAGCGGTATTATTGTGAGGGGATGTGCTTTCTCAACTCCAACGGGGATTACGCCAGCTCCATTAGGCTCTTTACAGTATTCACCTGTGATGTTGCCCGAGTCTCAAGGGACTCCGGCGGATGAAGAGAATCAGAAGAATCGGGATTGGGAAAACCAAGAGAATAGAAATAGGGAGAATCAGGGGAATATGAATTTTGGAGGTGAAAATCGCAATGTGGGACAGGAGAACAGGAATGGGAGAAATGTGGAGGATAATCAGGGAGTAGCTGAGGATGGTGGAAGAAAACCGGAAACTTCGGATGAGGATAACAACGATGATCATACAGTGAGATATGTATTACCATTTAAAATTATTAGAAGGTTATAATAATTGTAATTTGGAAGTTAATTGCTTGATTTATAAATATTTAGACAAGAGGGCCAACTCCTGGAAGGGAAGTATCCGAGGCGAGCACAGACTGGGAGTATGATTATGATAAAGAGAACTTAGAGCCGCGAAAGCATAAGTGGCAAACGTCTGGGCTTACAAAATCGGAAATTGAATATGAAACTAAAAAGAAGAACGGTACTTTATACGGCTATATTATATTTTATGTTATTTCATGCTTTCCTATTTTGTTTCATGTTTAGAATTTATTTTAAAAACTTGATTGAAATTTGTAGGAAGTTCATCCAGTATAGGCTCATCCGTTTTACTGCTCCAAATTGAAACAAAGTTTAGCGAGTCGGATCGAGGTTCTGGAAACGGCAATCGCAAGAAGGAAAATAATGCTTCTCCAGACAGCTCACCCGATGACGATACGGAGAAGTCGCGAGAGTTAAATCGGAAACTGGAAAAGATACTGAAGCGCAAGCAGTTGTTCCAGAATACCAGGGAACATGAGCAATCGAGTGATCCAAGTACTATGTGTGGTTTGATTAAGGAGTATGTCAAGTTATTGGACAAGGAACCAGCCAAAGAGAATATTCAATATGATGTTTTAAAGAAGCACAGGGACTATCACTTGATGAAAGTTTGGCAACAGATTTCAACCTTAGAGAAACTCAATATGTAAGGATTAATTTAGTTTAATTAGGAGCTGCTTGATAGAAAGCAATATTCACGTCTCTAACTAAATGTTTTACTGTATTTAGGCAACTACTAAAAATGAAAGGTGGTGGCCACTACTTAAAGCGTTCACAAGCACATCATTCAAAGAGAACTGGAACTCAAGAAAATATATTTGCTGAACCCAAGCCTGCAAGAAGCTCGAAGAAGGAAGCTGTTAAACCGGAAACGGTGTCCAAGAAGGGCTTGGCTAATCTGGTAGATTATGGCTCCGATGATTCCAGTGAAGTTGAATATGGTGATAGAGGACCTTTTGCGACTGGAAGTGTGAATCCTTATCTTCCAAAGAAGAAGAATACAATCTACAAGTCGATACCTACGGTTGCGCTAGATAAAGGGAATGGCGGGGGTGAAACTCGCTATACAGCAAGAACTTTTCCTAGGGGGTCTGAGGAGCAGAGTGAATGGGGACCTTTTGCAATTGGAAGTCAGAATCCATATCTTCGGAAACAGAAGCTCACGATTTTCCAGTCCTATCCTACCGCGACAACGAATGGAGAGGGGAGTGATGTTAGCGAAGCCAGGGAATCTGTGCACAGCCGTAGTTCCAAAGGAGGTCGAAATGCTGACGATGAAAGGAGTGGTCGTAAAAAGAAAAGTTCGAAAGTTGACAAGGGTGTTGGGACGAAGGAAGCTGAAAAGCCTGTAGAGAAGAAGCCGCCCATTGGATTCTTTGTGCCGTTTACAAGTGATGATGATAGCAATTGCATGCCTGACACCGGTGGAGGTGGGGATGCTCCTTGCCGCCCTCCACAAAAACGGCAAGTCAAACAGAAAGTGGATCCTCCAAAGACAGAAAGTGGATTGTATGATGTTAAGGGTCAAATGAACATCCAGGTAAAAAATAAGGTGGCTTTATTCGTTGTAGTTTAAGTGTAAGTAAAAAACGAAATAAATAATAGAATTTTTTTCATATTATCAGGATTGCCTTCGGAAAAACAAACCAGATTGCTACCAGAGCATCAAGGATCGGGATGATTTCATTCTTCATCGAAAGGCTGACCGTCAAATTCGGGATGAGACACTGATTCGAGATATTTTAGAGTGTGATATCCCGTTGGAAGAGGTTGATGAGTATGTCGCAACCTATTTGACGTACTACACTGAGCAGCAGGCACAGCGTGCGAAACAATATTTGGCTGAGCATGACAATGGGCAGTCTTTTGAAGGTAATGTTAATTAATGAATGTAATCAAGTCGTGATTCTTAGCTAATTTAAATGTTATTTGAATTTCAGATCAACGACGCGTGATTTCGAATAAGGAGATGCGTGAAAGAACTGCCCGTCTACTGCAACATGACACGATGGAGAAGCAACGTAAAGAAGCTCAGGAGCGGAAGAAGCAGTATATTCGAAACCTTCAGAAGATGTACTCAAAGGTATAATATTAAATGTTTCTTAAATAATGTGCTCGTCCTAAATAAATTTGCAACTTTCCTAACCCTTTTATTTGATTTTTCAGAATTTAAGGCGATACCAGCAAATGGGAGGAGTGAATATCCCGGATCTTATGAAGCTTGGCCGTTTCAAACAATGAATTTATTAATAACTCTCTAATTAGTTAATTTAACAGTACTGTTAAATTAACTTGATTATTTTCATCATTACTGTAATATGCTAGACCTTACTATGTTTACTTAATCTAAAGAGTCTTCTCCACACATTCCATATCTACAAAATCTACTTGCAAGTCTGAAAACTAATTAGTGTCTTCTACAGTACTACTTACCTGCCATATCACTTTATCAAACTCGTAACTTATCAACTGTGTTCAAAGAGATTTTTATGTAGTGAAAAGAGATTAGTGTTGGAAAATCTATAATAAATTTTATCTTATAAAAATGTTGAATTTCTTTAACAAGTACATCTATTTATCGCGTATCCCTTTCCAAGCCACATCTCATTGTTCTCTCCACCTCCCCAACTGAGCATGAGCGTTTGCCGTGACCATGAAAGATTTTTTTCAGAAGAATGTGAAGACGTCGCTATAGAAGCATAACCGCACTCACTCTCACCCTCCTCCATCCACTCCATATCGGAGTATACCCGATTCGGGTA
>JAHZMU010001677.1:0-12242 GCA_027743725.1 Rambutsinella grinnellia
TTCATAGAGTCTGAGATAGATTGGCGTTTTGAAGTAGTTACCACATAATAAAATATTATCGAGCGTGTTCCTGCATTTAGCTAATGGTAAAGTGATTGATTGAGTGGAAGGAAAGAGGAAGGAAATGAAGTAAACGTATCAGATTATCACCAGAGTTACAATTAGCCTTGTTGCGTTTCAGTCAATTGGACTTGTGAGTAAACATAAGTTACGTGCGTACACCCCACCACTCACCACTCTAATCGCTTTGGTGGATATTCTAAAGAGAAATATTTTATTACTCTTTTTCGAAAAAAAATAACAAATTTTGAAATATTAAATCCAATTTCGTTTAAAAAGGCGTGAAGGAAGCAATCAAAGTTTTTATGAGGAGTACACAAGTTAAAGAAGTCAAGACTCGTGACCATTCTGGGAATAATTTTCTGACGACACTTTTCAGGAAGAAGTCAACTCGGAGTAGAGATGAAGTGCAGCTGCGACAACAAAGAATAAGCACGTCTGCACAGAGTTTATGGCTTTGACAATTTCTCTCTCGACGAAGTTATTTGTAAGAGTGAAATTTTACAAGAGATTTTATATCGGCGAGACGTTTCGAGAATTATGATCCCGCTCCAGAAGACAATTAGAGGAGAAAAATTGACAAGGAAGTTTGGCCAGAGTTGATGCTCAATTGAAAATATTTGCGTAGTTGTGTTTGTGATTGTGAAAGAGAGGAGTTAATTTAATCAAAAACAAATACAGAGATTTTTTTCTCTCTCTCTATCTCGGTTTAGTCTGGTTAAACGAATAGAAAGCTGGACGCTGTGCATGTAAATAAAAATTAGTATTAACAAAGGAGATTTACAAACATTATGTGACCCTGTATAACCCAGAGTTTAAGAGCGCCATTTACTGGACAGGCTGTGAAGAAGGTAAGCATGAATAAAAAAGACATCTGGCAAATATCTGAAAAAAAGTTCATCTTGTTATGTTTTTGTAGCGCATTACAAAAAATATGATTATTCGAATTATGCAAAGAATAACACTTGTCGTTTCATATTTTTCTAAATATATAAATGCTATTTCGTGCTATATAGCAGGGGAATATGAATGTGTAATTTTAAAAACAATTTTTTTCTCTTTCTCTCTCTCTTCAACTCTTTTTTTGCAGCTGCGTACTACTGACAAGGATAATAATAGGAGATTATGGAGAGATTGTTTTTCACACATTGCTTCTGCTCCACCACACGCTTGGTTGTATGAAGGTGAACAAAGAAGAAGAGGTCTCGAACTGGATTCGCTCATCTCTCGCAGACCTCCAGCCCAATACTGGAAGAAAGAGTGGAGAGAGTTTATAGTGAAAAGGATGATGATAATAGTCGAGTTATATTGTCTGGTTGTATCGAAATGATCAGTAACTGTTTAGCTTGCCAAGTTGCCACATGCAAAGGTTAAAAAGAGCTAGAGATCCAGTTTTAAAACGCTTTCTTTTTGTGTGTGAATGAGGCGTAAAATTCTGTTGAAAAAAAGTGTACATAGCAGNAGGATGATGATAATAGTCGAGTTATATTGTCTGGTTGTATCGAAATGATCAGTAACTGTTTAGCTTGCCAAGTTGCCACATGCAAAGGTTAAAAAGAGCTAGAGATCCAGTTTTAAAACGCTTTCTTTTTGTGTGTGAATGAGGCGTAAAATTCTGTTGAAAAAAAGTGTACATAGCAGGATTGGGAAAGGACGCTGGATTTGTGATTCTTGGTATACCCAATTGGATACGATTCACGTTTGTTCCCAGATAACTCATAATTGTGCTGAATACTGAAGAACGCAGAACAGTTTGAAAAGAGCGAGTGGTCTGGTGGCTGCGGCTGCTCTCTTGCTCCAACTTATATAAAAGATGCTCCATCAACGCTTATCTCAGTATCCAAGAATCATTCTGCAAGCTCACTGCTTTACACCGCAACTAGAGACGTCATCACAAATTCCCAGTAAGTTGACCAGTTTTTGGTAGAAAACTGCATCACCAGTGGATTCACTACTTAACTGGAATCAGAGTGCAAGGGCGAGAATTGCGTGAGATCTGTTTTGAGCACGCCGTCCTAAGCTAGTCTTGCCGTTCCCAGGAATATATCATGAGAAGTTATGCGCCTTCTTGACCACAAATATTTAGTGTGGGATACCCAGTCATTTGTCGAGAAGCCCAATTCGATTTAGTCATCATCATCCTAAAATAATGATTAGTTGGAAAAGTCTAGAGAATAAAAGTGTGGGAAGTGTGGTCGCTTATCCTCATTAGTTGAATGGAGTTTGAGTTGTGAACGTGTCTTATTTCAATGAGAGGAATTTGCCAAAAACAAAAACTTTCAATTTATTATCTCGAGTTTAATTAAAAATCATTTTAAAAAACATATCAGTTCATAAAACAAAAGTTTTCTTAGAACAGAGCTGAATCTCCAGAAAAGAATGAAATTATTTCGAGTGATGCGGAGTGACAGATGGGAAAAATCATGTGTCAATTTCCTTCCCCAACAGCACCCACCATCTTGCCAACATCGAAGACAAAGAGAGATGAAGGTGGACTCATCTTGCCCTTACGTTTCATCTAACTTTTCTCCTCCAAATAAAACTTAAAGTTATTGAAAATCTGCTTTTCTGGAAGTTGAAAGAAGCGAATTTGAATTACCAAAGACATTACCCATTCCATTAAAAGTTTTACATGCATTTGGGAATTGTGGGTGGGAAAGCACTCTGTAAAAACAAAGATGATGAGTTAGTGTAAGCCAACGAATTTCTTACGCGAGTAACAAAAGGGAACACTAATATTTTTGTTGGTACGCGTTGTACTATTAGCTCCCTACTTGTATTACGTGGATTATTGTGAGCGTGAAAACAAAGTGAGTGAGTCACTAGAGAAGAAAAAAACCAAACGTCCGACCAAAATCTATACCGCTTCGTCATACATTTTCCTCCTCGTCACCATCAACACTTAAGAAAGAAAGAGCTCCGGTTCTCTAAACTTTTGTTTTGGCACTCTTTGTGCGAGATAAGTTTACGATTGATTTTCTAAAAAGGATATAAACATGACGCAGAGCTGTTTACGGTGATTTGATAAGTTAAATTACCATTATTGTTTAAAGAAGAAAGAGTTTAAAGCGGGAGAAGGAGAACGCATTTAGATTTTTTTGATTTGTTACAAATATTGACAAGCAGATTTGTCATAGTATGACAATAGTTAATAGTTGTGATATAGATTTTGATAGAGTGTGCCTTGTTGGTTTGTACACGCGGTGGGGAAAAAAGTGACGCAGATGAGTCATTACTATTACGTGCTCCTTCTGGTGAAACAAAGTGAAACTGACGTAAGGCTAGGGCTGGATTTGTAGGCAACGTGAGAGAGTGTGTGTGTAGAGAGTGGCTAGCCAAATGCGTTATTCCAGACAGAGGCTTACGAAAGAACTAAAAAAGTGTCAGTATTTGCCGTGGGATAAAGAGGAAAGCACATGGCCTACAATTGTATGGAAACTGTCAAGAGAGAAAAGTAGTGGAAATAGTTCATTTGTCTATTTTAAGAAGAGAATTAAATGAATAAGAGTAGTAATAGATTTGAAAAAAGTAATTTTAAATGTGGAATAGTATGAATAGTGAAAGTGTTGGAGGAGTCGGCAATCAACACCCGTCAATCATGAATAAATATGTGGACTACTTTTACCGGCAGCCCACGTGTAGCTATTACACGTATTATGACTTCCTCGTTGTCATCGATTTCGAAGCTACATGTGAGGATAACACGAGGAATGAGAATCCCAGACCGATTCGGCACGAAAGACCGGAAATCATCCAGTTCCCTGCTATTCTAGTTAATGTCAGGACGATGGAGGTTATATCCGTTTTTAATAGCATTGTTAAACCTGTGGAGAAACCTGTCCTTAGCGAGTTTTGCACGAATCTTACTGGAATCACTCAGGTAATTTTTAAATTTTGGTAGAAAGTCGTAATGTAAAATGGGACATGTTTCCTGTAATTTTCCATAAGACTTGGCCTTGTAATTGGATTAAGTTTGTAGGCTCAAAACTTGAACGTTTTTCATAGCCCATCTCATTTTCAGCTCTTATCTTAAAGCAAATAGTGATAAGCTTTCTAGAAAAATATTTTCAGCCAAGACTTGACATTTGATTAAGCCATCTTCCTTCGTACTATCGCCTCTTGTAAAATTTCATTTAGGAAATGAAGGGGAGAAAGGGAGAAATTAGAGTGAAAAAGTAGAGCAGTTATAATACGAGTTAGAATCGAGAGAGCACACTTCTCATCGTGGATGATAAGGGGAAATTGCCTTCAGAGTTTTCAATACAACTGCATGCATAATAGTAGTGTCGCTACGTATATCATAAAAGCCATTTTTTTACTTTGTGTCAATTTCTTACTGGCCAGCTTTGTCTTTTGATATTATTCTAATGTTACTGACAAATATTAATCATGACTTTGTTTACACGGTAATCACAAATCTTTTATTGTGAATTAATAAAGGAAAATTACGTAGAAGAAATAAAAGCGTAGTTCCAATTAGTAATAAATAATTTTTATATCGTTTTTCTCTCGTAATAAAGTGAGTCATTATATTTGAAATGTTTTGAGCAAGAATCTACTTTGAAAAAAGGGCTTCTAAGGGATGAGATGATTATTCTAATGGTAATAATAATGTTGAGTGTATGTAACACGACATACCTTTATAATCACCTTTATCATACCCAACTTAGCCTTCTTCCCTACTTACTTGATTCCCAGAGGTTAATGGGAGTTTAAGTGATGATTAGGGATAGTTGAAGAGAGAGAAAAATTACATACATTTTGTTTATAACTTCGGTGTCAAAAGAGATTAACCTTTTATTTCAAATATCTAGAACATGGTGAAGAAGGCGCCTACCTTCCCTGCCGTTCTTCGTCGCTTCGAAGCATGGCTCAAGTACTACAAACTCGCCCTGAATAATCAGGAGTATGGACACTCCTTTGCAATCGTTACTGATGGTGAGTTTGGGGAATGGCATTCCCGGAATGCTTTCATTAATTAAGTAATTAATTAATAATATATCGATTTCTTCCTATTTTTTACAGGATCTTATGACATGGGACACTTTTTGTACAAACAATGCATTGTAAGTAATTAAAATTTATTTGCTTTGCCCCAGCTTTTATATAAAATGGATAGGAAGTTGCTAGATTTTTTAGAGCTCTTCCTTCTCCATAATTTTACATTTTCCCATCTTCCCTTTCTAAACTTTTGACTAAGAACCTCTTTATATTTAAGTAGGAGCGTTGTGGCTCTTTAAAACTTTTTGGCTCTATTCTCACAACTTTCCTTTTTTTCTTGTCATAAATACACATTTTTTCGCATACAAAACTCCTACCATTTACCACACTCTTTGACTAACCTTCCTAGTAATCATAATGATTATGTGCATTTTAGGAAAAGTGGAGTTTACAATAGTCCATATAATACCTGGTCTTCGTTATCCTTGAAATGGACATTTAAAAGCCATGTAATATGTCCATTTTACAAGAAGCTGACATGAGACATGTCGTTTTTTCTCTCGAAACCTATTATTTCGCTATAAAAAGTTTTCGCCAAAAGTAATAAAAAAATTTAAACTTATGTTTGCCGATTCTTTTTCGCAAAAGCCAAGTGCAAATTGCACAATAGCCAAATAGGAAAAAAAAGTTCTCGCATGGGAGAAACTGATGAAGATGAGTTTAAATGTTTTAGAAAATCATTTTCAGATTTTTTTACACGAAAAGTTTCGTGAAATTTGTAACTTAAGAGATGTGTCGAATTATTTGTTGCAGTTATATTTATGCTCATCCATATTCATAAAAGTCTATTGTCATGTTAGGTGTGAAGAGATAACTATTAGTTTATGCTTTTCCCAATAATTGACAACCGCTTCCGTATTGAAGGCTTTAAAAGTTAGAATAATGATATTTTGTTTCATGAATGTTTGCTGTCTCAATCGTAAAGTCTTTTAAAATTAAAACATTTTATTCAATTGGTGTGTGATTTCACTTAATAAATTTATCATGTCGATGTTTACGACTTTGTTTTGTAGGCATTTGTTTAGAAACGTTTAAAAGTGGTTGGTGATAAATGTCATTGTTGAGCACACTTCCTGTCTTCCCACCTGTTGTACATTTCCTTTTTATACAATGATCGCTGATGGCTTTGCTAATCGCAGAAAAACAATTGCAATTTTTGCAAAAGTAATTTCTTTTTATTTGCAGATCTCTCAAATTCCATATCCAGCTTATGCTAACCGATGGATTAATATTGGGACAATTTTTACAAAAGCGTATAGAAGACGATGGGTAAGTCATTTTGAAATAGTTGGGTGCATAGAAAATTATAGATTGAAAATGAAAATCGACAAATGGACTATAAAAGTCATGGTTTAATTTTGCAAGGTCTTTTTATTACAATGAACTAGGGAGTTGGAGAAGATTTTCTTTTTCTAAAGCCATTTAGTTTGTTCGATTCTTTAAAATTATCAGTATAGGACCGGGGGAGGTTTTAACTACTCACGATTTGAAATTTATGATATCT
Source organism: Rambutsinella grinnellia (assembly GCA_027743725.1). Classification (NCBI taxonomy): domain Eukaryota; kingdom Metazoa; phylum Arthropoda; class Collembola; order Entomobryomorpha; family Entomobryidae; genus Rambutsinella; species Rambutsinella grinnellia. The sequence goes on from JAHZMU010001677.1 coordinate 6,566, forward strand.
TTTAGGTAATTTTAGGCAGGGAAGATGTAGAAAATTATTCGTTTTCTTCCCCTTCTTCCTTCCTTCCTATTCATCCTTTGTTTGAGAGTGAAACGTGAGGAAGAAGACGTGCAAATTTGAACATGTTCATTCATCAAGAAAAGAACGACCTTATCGTAATAGATAGTTGATAGTAATAGTTAGGAGTGAGGAACAGTTGGCATTTCAGAGTAATTTAGTGTCTCTTGTCTATATCCCTTTTTATTTGTCGAAAAATTTGTACAATAATAGAGTGTCAAAGCGGCATGTGAGCGTCCAGTTTGCTACTTTTTATTAAGGTCATTCGTGCAGTAGAAAGTGGTACGAAAGACTTAAAAACAAAGAGATGTTGGACTAATGACTTATTTCATCTCTGGCGGCGGCTAATGATGATAAGACTTTTGAAAAAGTCTCGACTAAATTATTTTTTTCTTCTAAAATTGTTTACAGGTATGCCTCAAGGTCGCGTTGGAATTCTTTGGGTTGCAATTCGAAGGGCGACAACATAACGGACTTGATGACTCAAAGAATATTTGTACAGTCCTAATGAAGCTCTTGCGTTCCGGTTGTATCGTCTACCAAACGGAGAAGATTCTGCTTCAGGTGGAGGAACAGGAGAGAAACGAAGCGAGGATTTTGAGTGACAAGTCCGCAGGGAAATATGATCTTGCAACGGTTGCACCAATCTCTTCGAAAGAATATGAACACATTTGTGTGTACTCTACAAATCTGTGGAGTACCCAGAGGTGTGTTCCCCCCGAGGTGGATGACAACCAGTCAGAGTCGTTCGAGTCAGGAAATGAGCCTATGATGATGATGAGTCAGCAGGAAGCAGCGACCAGCGGCTCTTGTGAGAGTATCGCTTCTGGTTGCAGTAATAAGGAGAATAGTATTCCAATTTACATTCCAAATGGGAAAGGATCCCCGGGAAAGGGGAGGGGCTCCCCGGGTAATTCGCCAAGTGAAGTTATTTGCGTAAGTGCCGCAGGCATTGGAGGAAGTGCAAGTCCAAGCACGAAAAGGCATGGTGGCAGGAGGAAGAAGAGGAATGCTCAGCTTAAGGACTCCACTGGGAACTCTGTCCAGGGAGCAGAATCAATTAAAATGAATGAAGGGGGAACAACACCCAAGTCCGATATGAACCCACAAGTCTCGCATCATTCTCATCATCAATCGAAACAATTAGAAGGTGATGGAACGTCCACGCATCTCCAACCATTGGTCTCAGCTCATCGTACTGAAGAGTGATTTATTTTACAAGTGTATATAGTGCCCAACTGATCCATGCTTTTCTCTCAGAAATGGACAGTTTTTTTGCAACTCCGTTTTTAAGTCTCTTAAGCAAAGTGTTTAATAGTTACCCTAAATATTTTACGTTTTTAAGCGAATTATTACCATGTATAGTAGTAATTATTTTTTTCTCTATAAGTTGTTCACTCAAATCGAATTTTGAGATTGTTTCGCTTCTTTTTTTCTCACTAGAGAGTCAGTTTAGGAATATTAGTCACTCTCATATTCCAGCGTTCCTGTCCCTAGATGTTATGTTCAATTTTAGTTGCTATTATCTTAATGCTTCTTCTCTCCTTTGATCATAATTAAAGTCATAATTTACCTTGTAAAATAGCATATTTTGTTTTGAAAAAGCTTGCAATTTGTCTCATGAAATTCTTTTCATTTGAAGCAATTCTGAGCATTTTTAATTGATTTACATTTTTTCGAGACAATTTAGAATTAGCCAAGTTTTTTCAATTAAAAAAAAGATTTTCTCACTAGCAATAATGCTTGTCAATAATAAACGAGTGCAAACGTTAAGGGATATGATCTTAATCGAGAATATATATTTGTAGTTATGGAAATCTAGACCTGTTTTTCTCTGCGTAGCATTAATAAAACGGACATGTTTTTACTAGTTTTTAAACTGTTATTTTTTTGGAGAGAGAATTGTCTGTTTGTATGTTATATAAGTTGGATATTTAGTTTTTGTACAATTCTTTAGAAAAAAAAATTATCTTCTACGAAGGAAATTTATAAGTGGAGTGTGTACAGCTTCAAACGTTATGAGTCATCCCCTCTCTTACGAAAGTCTCTTTAAAAATTGGTGTAAATAGGAGAGTAAAATGTGACAATCGCTAAGGCTTTCGAAACCTTTTACTTGTAATCAACCTTTTCTTTACCATAAAGAGGAATGATTTTTTGTGATAAAATGTTTTTAATAAGAAGTATATATTTAAATTCATATTCATATAATCAAGATAAGACTTTTGCACCTTCGGTTTCTTGCTGTCTCTTGATGTCTTTGTGGTTGATGGGAGGGAAGCGATGGAAGAAATGGCTTTGATTATATTCCTGAAAAGCCCAATTCTTGCGAACAGTTTGGGTGAATAATTGTTTCCAAAAGGCATAACCAACTTGGTAGACTTCTTTACGAATTGATTCTTTCCCTGAGTCGCGAAGATGTTCGAGGAAATTTTCAACCATGTTGTTAATCGGGGCTTTGCAGCGGTTACATGGGTTGGCTCTGCACCTGTTGAAATGCTCGAATAAGTCGAATATCTCTTCACAATAAGGAAATGTACAGTTCTCTCTTGGACAGATATAGACGTGCTTGCTGAACTCGGCAAATGTGTGATTTGTGAAGGGACACTAGAATAATATAAATGTCGTTTTCTAAATCATTTTAAATGAATGGTCTTGGGGCAAATTGAACTAACCTTGTCAAGACATCGGAGGTGAGGGCCACAGACTCCTTTTGCTTCTAAGCATACGCCTCCATGTAATAAGACTAGTAGGCCGTTTAAAACGAGATAATTAAAGGGCTCATCAGTCTCCACTGGGAAGGGAGCTGTGTTATTCCCCGTCGCAGCAAACTCGGGGACAAGTGGCTTATTATCGTCAGGGATCATCTTACACTATTAGGTATAATTAAAGGAATGATTTAGAAAAGTAAAAGCTTTTTACACCTGTAATCGGTAATCATAAAGAGTTACCTTGCTTGTTAACACTTGTCAACCAAAAACTATCAACAATCCTTGTTACAACTGACCTTATAAATAAACTGAACTTACAAAGAAATTAAAATAGGTTCTCTGTAAAGCAGCTAAATGAACCTTCCGAATTTTAAAGAGGGCAATTAAGTGAAAAATTAATGACTATTGAATTACGTCACGAATGCTAAGAATTATTTTAACTGTTATAATAAAACTGGTTAATAATAAGTCGTAAAATTATTTTCCACTTGAGCTTTCGATGCACCTGAAGCAAACAAATGCCGGCTCTCATTTAAGCTTTTTACAAACAACATAGATTTCCTTTGCTTTTCGATAGCATTTCACTAAAATAATCTTTGTCTTGCTTAAAAAAGTTTGAAAATGCTTTACAAAGATTTATTTTGCCTATCTACTCGGCGACTTAAGTCTGATAATGATAATGGCAATTACTTCTTCATGAAGAGATAAAGAGTTCATAAAGACATAAAAGATGCCAGATGGATAGGACATTGAAGAAGGTCAAAAGTAGATGAAGACATTAATTTTTATCGGCTTCCGCTTATTTCCATTTAGCATTTTAAATTAAGCTTTTAATTCTCATGCTTTTTAGCCAAGTAATAAAAATTAAAAGAGTCACGGGGGCAAGGGCAAATCGATTTGCATAGAATGAAATGAAAGTGTTTTCACATTTGTCTTTATTGTCTTTATACTTGTCTTAATATGGATTGGAAAAGTTTAGAATAGCAGGTACATCTTAAAAGCCTTTATCATAATCACATAATAAATGTTCTTGTACTTTGGAACGTTCAGTCAAGCAATGAAGGCAGTGACTTCAAATAAAATTAGCATTATCTAATCAAATCGCACTTCCTCCTTCCGCTTCATTTAAATTTCACTGCTCGTCTGACCAGCAACGTCTTAAACGTAAACAATGATTTTCAGGCGTATGCCTCAATTGATTCGGGGGCTGTTGTGGGATCCTCCATTCCCATTGTCGTAATCTCTTCATTCCCATCCCGAACCCGAAGGAGAGTCTGCATGAATCCTCGTATTTCCACGGGTATCTCATCTCTTCCAGTTTGTGAATCATTACAATCTTCTTCAAGCACGAGATCCTCAAGTTAACAACACCCGACCCGTTTCCATCACATAATTCATCCCAAAAGCAAGACCTTTCCTCACTTTGTCCACTATCATTTTGGAAACTTGAGGGGTCATACTGGAGGTCTACGAGGCATATCTGAATGTCCTCCGGAGAGCATTGGGCTGTTGATGAGATGAATAATCGGCACTTCCTAACTCCTCGCGCAAAATGAGTCAAACTTGAAAATATTTTCGGGACGGATGTAAAGAGAAAAATGCACCTTTCTGGGTGACCACTAGCTTTAGCTTCAATGTCTGGTGATAAAGGCGGCCCTTGCGTTTGACAAGTCTCTTCCATTTCAGTTGAAAATTTCACTTGTTCCAAGAAACTGGTTAGGTTAGCAATGCGATAATTCACAGAAACATTTTCGGCTTCTTCAGGTTGCTTAACAGCTTCGTTCAAATCCTTCTCGAAGAGATCCCACCCTTCATAGGTTAGTGGTTCGAGTGGTCTCCCAAGTGATTTCTGTTGGTCGACAGTTTTCCCGGAATCGATGAAATTATAAGTCCATTTCACTCTAGCTAGGTAGGGCTCCAGGCCTAAACGGATAAGCTTCCTGTTTGTAATTGCTCCCCGAGATAGTTGGAAAGAAACGGCTTCCTTCACATGCTCGATTACTTTGTATGACCAAAAATCTTTCGATGAACTTGTGTCAATTAAGATCACGATTTCTGACCTAGGACCTGTCATCCTCTCCTTTAAATGGTGTATAAAATTAAATTGTAGTATTTAAAATAGCCCAAGCCACTTTCTACAATATCAGATGGAAATATTTTCACTTTCTTCCCAATTTTATGGGCATTTCTTATTACAAAAGTTTTATGGCAAAGATCGTCTGGTGTTGGAACGTACTTGTAGCTTGAGCTTTCATCAGTTCCGGTCTTGGGGAAAGTCATCCTTTTCATGATAATCCATCAGATATGCGATCACAAGAGGAAAAAACGACGCAAAAACGACTACAAAGATTTCGTATAGAGATAGTTAAAGAAAGGCTTATAGCTAGAAGGGAAACATATCAACAGTTGCTGAAGAGGAAGATGAAAGCGGTGCGATGCGATATGTAATTCTTGTAAACAAAGAGTAAGCTTCAAAAGAGATGGAATGAATGGGTGGATAAACAGATTTTTGCTTCCCTTTATGTACTTTTATGAAGTAGAATGAAAGGTTCAAATGCTAAAATGCCATGCAATTGATATGAGAGTTCAACATGAGAAATGCAAAATCAAAATGCAAGAACAAAGTCAATTATAGTTAAAATATTTATTGCATAATAAGAGCATAAAAAAGTATAAAATTAAAATAGTTGATCTGAACTTAAAAATAATACTTAACCTATGTACAGTAAATTATAATAAATATCAGTACAGCTCAACTTAAAAAATTCTAACTCTCCCGTTGAGATCAAGAACAGCGAGATGTCCACCTTTGAGTACGGTGATGTCCAAGGGGAGGTCGAAGCCCGTAGTTCCAACTGCCGATACTCTGTTGACTAGTTCCCCGTTCGGGTTGAAGATGTGCAGGTTGTTGT